>PVJX010041654.1:0-14540 GCA_004027295.1 Dolichotis patagonum
GAAACCACTGTAGATATTCCTCAAAAAGTTAAAACTAGGGGTTCCATTCAACCTAGCTATTCCTCCTCTTGGTGTCTTCCCAAAAGAATTGAAAGCTGAAACACAGACATATATGCACATGCATTTGTATAGTGACACAGTTTGTAATAGCTGAATCTTGCAAATGGTTCAAATGTCCATCAACCAATGAATGGACAAAGATTTAGTTTGTTATACAATGACGTACTACTCTGCCATAAAGAAGGATAAGCTTGAGACATTTCTAACTAAATGGCTACACTTTGGGGTACTCTTAAGTGAAATAAATTGGACACACATGTTTGAATACCACATGGTTTCTGTCATATGGGGAACCAAAATTGAAAATAAGAACCAAAGTGTATAATACACATTGGGAAATAGGAAGAAAATTTTCAAATGAGAAAAGGGAGGGGTGAGGGGGAAAGAAAAGAAAAAAAAAGAATAGAAGGGAAAATGTAAACAAAGCTTTTATAAATAAGAAGGGGAAGAGGGGTTGAAAGCAGAAAGAGGAATGGGGAGAAAGAGAAGAATCAAGATGTATCATGTACAGATACAAACTCCTTATGATAAATGTTATCATTTTGTATGCCTAAAATGTACCAATAAAATTTAAAAAAGCAAGGGCTAGTATAGCAGTAGGTTGGTGGCCCCTTCTCCTTTACGTGAATATTTAGGAACCAGAGCATGCTAGGACATCAATAGATATCTGCCCCATCTATCTTTTTAAATTATTAGTATATGTTTGTGATACATAATGTTACATTCATCCTGGGGGATTGGTACATACACATATCACAGCGTGATCATTTTTACTCAGCTGCCTTCAATAAAGAAGAATTCTGACTTTTTACCAACCTCCCTGTGAAGTATGCAAAACGGCTGTCAAAGGATCACCAAGGGAATTGCACTGCAGAAAAAAAGCTGGGAAGTCAAAGTTAACAGAATCAAGGAAATCACAGACAAGGAAAACAGATGAGCATGTTCATTTTAAATATTTCAACTCTGTGAGACACTTTCTTGGGTTCTTTTCCCCACAGCTACAGTTTTCTTCTGAAATTAAGAAATCTAGTGGGCTGGAACTGGTTGCTGCAACACGAAGTCAAAGATTTCCTTTTATCTATACTTGGAATCAACGCAACTAAATTGAGATAAGCTGGTGTCAGGTTGTCTTAAAAAGTACACAGGCGACACTAGACTGATAAAGAAGGTTTGAGGACAGGTGAGTTGGGTTGTAGAATTATGTGTAGAATCCTGAAGGGTTTACCTTAGGTGCTAGTGGTTTTTTTTTTACATTGTTTTAGATTTTATTTTAAGGGGGATAAAATTAAACACAACAAAACACTGAACGGGACATAAGAAAGCATAAATTTCAAAGCTAGACAACCAGAGACCTTCACTATCTGTCATACTATCTCTTGTTTTCTTCCAAATGGTTGTCCATATTTTTGCATATGGGGAGCTCATACTAAATAACATAGCCAATCTTTTCACAAGATGTGTAGTTCACTGGCTCCCACTTGCTAAGTGGGGCGGGGCGGGGGTGGGGCACGGGACAGGGGACAGGACGACATGAGATGTCTGATTCTCAGCTCGCACGCCTACAGGATCACAGCCGCCCCCAGAGAGGGGAGGAGCTCCTTGTTCCCCCGGCACCCCAAGTCAACCACACGATGCAGGTCCCGAGGCGCCAGGGTCTCTCCCCTGCAGGCCACCGAAAGTCCACCACACTCACCTGCTATTTCCTTCTGATGAATTGACCATTCCATTTCCAAAGTTCTGAAGTGGCCAACAGAGCACAGAAAGAATTCTCTTTAGGCTCCTGTTTGAAACCAGCAGCTACAAGCAATCTGCTGGCCTTGCTTCAGGGCCATGGTGCTAGTGTTTTTGAGGAAAAAAAAATTAAGCCCTTTAGCTTCATTTGCTCTTAGCTGACTTTAAAACCACAAATTTTGGAGGTAACACAGTTGGGCAGTACATGACTGGTCTCCCACTTCGTTGGCTGCAGATAAACAGCATCTCTGACGTGTAGCATAAGATGACAATGGTTGCCTAGGTCACTTTTCCAGGGCTTGAAGCCCGCTTCTGCTGAAAACACTGTCTTCAGTTGGTTCTGCAGACATCCAGGGAGGGACTGGAGTGAGATTACAAGGCTTCAGACTGCGCCTGCCTCTTCAGCTGCACTAAGCTCCGGGCCCTCGTTTACTCAGCTCTCCATGTAGACATGTTGATAATTTGAGAAACGTTTTGTCCAGAAGTAGAATATTGTGTATGTTTAACTTGAACTCTCTCTCTCTTTCTCCTTTAAAACTGAACATTCCTACTGCTGCCATGATCAGAGATGCCAGACCATGAAAATGGCAAGAAAAGGTGGCATCTGAGTACCTGAAAGATCTCCACCTATTCCCCCCCAAAACGTAAATCTTCTTCCTCTTTATTAACCTTTTTCCTTTTTTTTTTCTTTTTGAGACAGTGTCTCTCTATGCAGTTAAGGCTGGCCTTGAGTTCACTTTGTAGCCCAGACTGTTTTCAAACTTGTAATGATCCTCCTGCCTCAGCCTCCCAAGTGCTGGGATTACAGTTGTGTACCACCACTCCTGGCTTCCCCTCCTTTTTCTATCCTGTATCTGTAACTACTCAATCTTTCTGGGACCAAAAAGGTGATTTAAGAGAAAAGGTCCCGCTCTCCTATTCTTTGGCCACTGAATAAAGCCTTCATTTTTCCCAACCCTTGTCCCTTGTCCCTGGTTTTTCCATGGGATGAGCTTCTGGACCTGACTTCTACAAAGCTGCTTGTGGAAAGTTTTTTTAAAATGTCACAGGATCTGTGTTTTGGAGCAGGAAGGGACTCTGCTTTCCAGCACACACAGTTCACAGATGATGTTCAGAGCTAAAGTCACCAAATTGCCCTTGTGTCTCTATAACTGGCGTCTGATCGCTGCTGTACCAGTGGGGCTGACGGAGAGTTCTATAACTGGCTTTGTGTTCTACACTCATCGCTTCACTTAATCTCTATAAAACTCTGGCAAACAGCAACTGCTACTTTCTCTTCCAGAAGAATAAGTTGGAGCTCAGAGAGTGAAACCAAGAAGGTGAATTCTTACCAATTTTTAAGTTTCTCCTCTTCTAAAGGAAACTACTGAGCAACCCACTCCTAACTCTAAGGAACTCTTGAGAGGATAACAATACATATTTAACATCTGTGGGGCATCTCCTTCTGCAAGCAGTAGCCATAGTTACTTCCCTATTATCTTGCTTTAAAGTCCTGTATCATTTTCATTGTTTTGTTTGTTTTTGGTTTTATTTGTTTTGTCTTTTTAAATTTTGTTATATCTGATGGCATGGACAGCTGTTTCAAAGATAACAAAACATATTATGGTAGCTATTTGGGATTTACTATTATCTTGTTTTGAAGTCCTGTTTTGCATTCATTGTTTTGTTTTTATTGGTTCTATTCTGTTCTGTTCTCTTTGCTTTTCCTATGTGATGGTATGAGCAGCTATTTTGAAGACAACAAGAAGCATTATGGTAGCCATTGTTGATTTCCTATTGCCTTATTTTGAAGTCCTGTATCACTTATACTGTTTTATTTTGATTGGCTTTATTCTGTTTCATTTTGCTTGATTTTATTCTCTTTAAAATAAAAATTTTTAAAAAGTTATAGGATGGAGAAAAGAGGTAAGGATTATTAAGTTTTCTACATTTCCCAAGACCTAAGAAGGCCCATTTATGGCAAATTTCCCTCGCATGGTATAACCTTAGTTAAGGAGGACTGGAAAACCATCATTTTCATATATTTAATTTTTCAAGTATTTAAGGATGTAACCCAAAACATATGTCAGTCTATGGAGCATGCCAAAAAGTACATCAGGAGAATAAAAACTCATATAAATATTTTTAACACTAAATTCATTGAGACATAATGCAATTAATACAAGTTACCTTTGGCCTCTAAACTTACAAGAGATGTTCAAACTGCAAAAAAGGCTATTTGCTTTCAGACATTTATTAGTATAGCGAGCTGCCGAAGTGTATATACTTTTTTTTTTGTCAGACTCTATATATTGTTGAAATGGTACAAGTCCATTTTCCTGCTTTACTAAGCATTAGATAACCTTAACTCCTCCAGGTCTAAAATTTTATGAGCCTGTGGATTTTTTTTTTTTCAGGTAACTTGTATTGTGGTTAATTTGAGGCATTAATTCAACCAGATTGAAGGATGCTTAGAGGATTGGCAAGGCAGCTTGGGCTGTGTCCAGGAGGGTGTTTGCAGGAAAGGTTGGCATGTAGTTCTGCACGTGAGTGGGGAAGACCTGCCCTGATTCTGGGTGGCACCATCCAATATGCTGGGGGGCTGGATAAAATGGGAAATCAGAAGGCGGAAGCCCTCAGCTTCTGGGGCAGGTACCTCTTTTGTTTCTGCTTTCCCCTGTGGGTATCAAACTCCAGGTTCTTTAGAGTTTGAATACAGACCTGCCCTAGAGACTTTCTGGAAGCTTCTAGATCAGCCTTGGACTGGGGATGCATCATTTTTTCTTCCTGTTCTGAGGCTTTTACCTTCTTGGACTGAGAAGCCGTTGGTTTCCCTGGTATCTTTGTTACTTTTCTTGTAGCTGATAGAAAATACCTGAGGCCTAAAGTTTTAAAAGAAAAGATTTATTTAGCTCACAATTTGTAGACGTTTCTGTCCATAATCAGCTGGCTCCAAGACAGGGTAGTATGGCAGACAGGCATCACAGAGGAGAAATAGTTCATGGTGGTGGAAGGTAGTAAAGCAGCAAGGGGAGACCACAGCTCTTTCTATCCCTTGTGCTTTATCCAGGCTAGTAAGGGTGGGTGGCACTCATACCTTTAATCCTAGTGCCCTTGATCCTAGCACTGCACCACGACTCAATCCCAGTGTCACTCACTCGAGATCCAGCCACCTCTGAAAAAGCCCCACCTATGGCTGCATGAGGCTTTGTGGGGGACACCTAGACACAAGCATTGCTAGCATTCATAAAGTTATTGCAATATCCTGTTTGCACTGGTGTAGGCCATGTGTCCACTGCAGGAGCTCATGGATATCTGTCTTGGGTCTGGGCCGTTGCTCTTGACGTAGGGGGTCAGAATGCCACTGGGATCTCATACACTGCCAGTGGGAAAAGGGTGAATCCCCTCAAGAAGGTCTGCAATTGAGTCTTTAAGAAGGAATAGACAAATAAATAGTATGGAATGCAATGATTAACACTGCTATTACCAGCATTGCACCAAAACTATAACTTTTTTCAAAGAACAAAACCATTAATCATCTTGAGTGGCTGTCTTTGATCTAAGTGATAATCTGGGCAAACATAAAGAGATTAGGGTTTCTTCTTTGCCTTAAGGGTAGGGAAAGTAAAAAGTGTGAGTCAGAACCGTCAAACTCATGAAAGTAATTCTCAGTTACACATGGTGCAAGCTTGAGAAGTCACCTGGGAAATTATTTGGAACTAAAAGGAAGAAAATAGAAAATTATACATTTCTCTTCCCAACTATTCATTTCTTGTTGCTGGAGAGAAGGAAACATTTGACAAAGTGACAAGATAATGTAAATTCAGAGCGATAGTGGGATGGGAGAAGTGAGGAAAGGAAATACTATTTGAACCAAAGTTATCCATCTGAAAGAGATCCTTTGGGGGTTGCCTGGAGAGATGATCTAATGTTAGGTATAAGCAGAAAAAAATTGTTTTGAAAAACTGCTGCTTTTCTCAGGAAAAAATGCAAGTCATTTAAGTCATTTTACTTCAGGCCATCTTGGATAGGATGTTGGAAATTCTTATCAAAATGAATTTACCTTTTGTTGATGTAAATGAAGTTGGCTTTGGACCACATAACTGAAAGCCAGATTTATCTGAAGTCGCTAGAGGAATGAGGTTTGTCTGCTATGGTGAAATGTAACTGAAGCCAAGTCAGAAAAACTCAGGCCAAAAGGAAGCTGTCAGAAGACTCATTTGATTTTGAGAGGACAAAGAACCTGCACACCTGGGCCTCCCTGAGGAGGAAGCAGAGATTCAAACACTGCTTAGCTTGCTGTCTTCAGTCTTGAAAGGGGATGAGGTTACGTACATTCAGGGCGAATCCCCCGTGTTTTGCCACCTTTTAGACTGGCACCACCTAAAGGATTAACATGCCTGTGTGCTGAACTGAGAAGATATTTGACCCAAAGTTTCAAGGTAACAAGGGCTACCTTGAAGCTCAAACTTCGTTCTGCTTTCAGTTACCGACTGAGCATTTGTAGGCCCAAATGAAGAGTCACAGTTTTTAGCAAAAGATGCACTTAAATTTCTGAGTGCCTTGGAAGAACACTTGTGAGTTTGAGGCCAGCCTGGACTACCTAATGAGAGCCTGTCTCAAGAAAAAAAAATTGCAAGCAGGAAGGCCAATAATTTGTTGTTGTTGTCCTGTTTTTTGTTTGTTTGTTTGTTTGTTTTGGGGTGCTGGGGATCAAACTCATGACTTCGCACTTGCCAGGAAGGCTCTGTGCCACTGGGCTATGTCCTCAAACCTAAGACCAATAATTTGAATAGAACTTCACCAAGAAAAGATATATGAGTGACCATCAAGCACAAGAACAAAAACAATATAATTAACCACTGGGAAAATTGAAAATAAAACCATGAGATAGCACTCACTACACACCCTCAGGAATAACTAAAACTGCAGGGTATGGTGTTGTATGCCTGTAATCCCAGTACTCAGGAAGCTGAGGCAGAAAGGTCACTGTGAGTTTGAGGCCAGCCTGGACTATGTAGTGAGTTTGAGGTCAGTCTGAGCTACACAGTGAGACCCTGTCTCAAAAGAGAGAAAGACAGAAAGAGAGAGAGAGAGAGGGAGAGAATAGGAGAGAGAAAGAAAGAGTATACAGACAGTACATACCCTGTAATCTTATTTATATTAAATTATAGAAAAATGTAATCAATAGTGACTGCAGACTGGTCATTGTCTAGGGATAGGAGTTGTGGGAACTGATGACAAAAAGGTATGAGAAACATTTTAGGGTAATAAAAGTGTTCTGCATCTTAACTGGAGTGGTGGTTACATGGAAACCTACATTTATCAAATTTCATCAAATGATACCATCAAACTCTGTGCATTTTATTCTGTGTAAATTTTACCTCGATAATGTAGAATAAAAAGCAACATTCCATGAAGCAACCGTCCCAACTAATCTCCAGTGACGGCTTGTTTTCTGAACTTGAACAGAGGTACACAATTCATCAATCGACTACTAATTGTCTTTTTTTGGTCTCTAACTGTAAGCAGGACACGCTGCCTGCATCTTTAACTGTCCGCCTTCTCCCAACCCTTCCCCAGCCAGCTCTTCTGTGTAAGCAAGAGAACTGTTAAAATGTGAGGTTTCAACCCATATGGAAGTTTTCAGTCACTGAGTTTATCAGTGAGAACTCATTCAGGGAGAGGTGGCTCAGAAGTAAACGCTATGAATTTCCTTCAAACATTGGGAAAGAAAACTCCAGTCCAGTTCCAACTGGCAACCCACCATCTCAGGGGTATCCAGCTCTGTGCTCAGCCACGCAATGACCTAAACCCATGAATGAATCAATTAGGTGTCAGTGATTCCTACTGTGAATGGAATGGCCATGGTGTTTGCTGTCTTTCCCTGCAAGACAGAGTCTGTCCCTGTCACTCTCCTTGAATCTGAGCTGGCCTTGTGGAAGTGACACTGAGCTAGCTCCAAGATGAGGCCAAAGAGGAAGCCATGCCAATAAACCAGCTGTGGCTTGCAGAGAGAGGAGATGCACAGTGCCCTGCAGGACCCTAGCTGACAGTTACTCTGCCATCAGAAACATGGCAGATGCCCTCCAGGATAAGCCAGCTCTTCACCCTTGCTAATAACCTCTGACACAAAGTTCCCTTAAATGGCTGAACCTATCGTCAAACCTTGAAAAGAAACCAAGAGGGAATGATGAACCTGACAAGTAAAAATTTATTTTTTTCCTGGATGTAGTAATCATGAAATCAGGTAAAATATTTCTGAATGAATAACTAGAATAAGTAAGGAAATCTTGCTGTGCTTTGGTAGTAAATGTTTGATTTAGGAAGGATGTTCCTAAATATCCAGCAGAAGGCTGGAACTGGTTCGTACCCACTTGATAGATCCAATGGTTACATTTTCAGGAATTTTGTGGCCAATTGTTAAACCGTTGGTAACTTAAAATCAGCCACAGTGTGAACATTTATAGCATGGCAACTAGCAAACGTTATGATTTAGAACCAGTTGTTAAGTTTTTACCAATTACCACTGGGTACACCTGTTGTTGGAGGCGAGTTTTATTGTGTGTACCTGCATAAATACACATAAAAGATATGCTTCATGTTTAAGGAAGGCATTGATTGGTTCCACCACAACCTATGACCTTGGGCCAGCTGATTGGTCTTTCTTGATCTCAGTTCTCATCCATGCTTAAAAATCATCATTCAGATATCTTTCAGCTTTTCTTTCCCATGATCTTATTTATGGTAATTATACCTGGATGACCAACTGAAAACGACCATGAGATCAATCCAAATCGCCACGCTATTGCCACATGTTTTGGGGGTGCTTTAGTCTCTTTCTAGAGGTGGCTTCTAGGTTCTTTCTGTTGTCTATTTCTTTAGAAATGGCTCGACAATTAACAGTATTCCCAAAATAAGCGTTCTAGGTCCCTCTTGCCTCAAACAATGAATTGGATGAGGTGAGCCACAAAACAGTGTCAAAAATTGATTGAAAATAAGGGGTAAGGGGTGTGGGAAGAACTAGCTCTGTGGAGTGTACTTGGGCTGAACAAAGAAGGGAAAGAATAAAACCAAACCTAAAAGTCCTTTCTCATCTAGGAGACACAGAAGTGGGCTGCTGTGGGAGTCTCATCTCTTTTATGCTATGCACTTCTCACAGGAGCTAATAATAAGTTCCATATATGGGGAATTATTTGATGCTGTCCTTGGATCTTGTAACTGACAGGTGCCACTTACTTCCCTAGCCAACTTTGTGACATCTTTCCCTCCTATGTCATTTCTGTCCTGAGCAAAGAATTGTCAAGACAAGCAGGACAAGAAGAAAGGTTTTACATCTATGTGATGCAGGAAAAGAAGCACGCTCTGCAGGGCAAGTTTGGGCCAACTAAAGTAGGAAAAGCACCTTCTGCAGGGTGAGAGCAGACCACGGTGCAACAGAGAACACAGTGGCACAGAGCTCAACGGCACCACCACTCTTTGTATCTGCCACTATTCGGGGTGACATCAGGTCTAGGTTGTCCTACTGAAAGTCTACTCAAGTTCTCAAGAGAAAAATTTAAAACAGCACTTTTGTTAATTCTGCGTACAAGGATTGGGGAACTACTCTACGCATGTGGCCTGGAACTTTGCAATCACAGGTTACACCCACTTCCCCAACCAGTCTGCCACACCCCAGTCTCCAGCCTCAATACTGACCATGTGGCTCTCACACAAGACACTGAAGTAAGTGTAACACAGAAATGTGCTGTGCTTTGGATTGTGGGTGCGGAAGAGGGGAAAGAAAGGGGCTCATCTGGGCAAGATATTTTGCCAGTTAGGAATGAGTTCTCGCTGTCCAATGGACAGCACCTTGGATTCTTAGGTACTTCATAGTTTGCTGAAATGATTAACTGCCTGAAGAGAACATTAGGCAGATGATCTGTTCTTAATGAATTTGAAGAATCAGGACTCTGCTTGTGATTCCTGGATATAATTGTGAGACTCTGACTCAATTTTTCCATCTAAAAACAGGAGTTCATTTACAAGCAACATTACAAGCATTTGGGTAATTGTAATTGAGGAACACGCTCAGTTTCCTGCAGACAGGTGCTATATAAAGATGAGGTTATCTTACTAAATCAGAATGAATGCTTTAGTGAAAAACTAGAAAGCACGTTACACATCCTTTCTATTTCTTCCCAGTCATTCAAAATATCCTTACTTTCAGAATATTAAAAACCACATTAAAAAATAGTAGGAAGCTAATGGCTGTGCTCAACTGGGAAATATTTTCTTTGGCATTGTTTGCAAATTATTTTGGTAAGAATATTAGCATGTTATTTTGAACTTTGGATGGAAAAATATCTCTTTTCCTAAAAACACTGAAATCATTAACTTTTGCCCTTAGTAACTAAAATGGTTTGCAGGCTGATATTCAATTGGACTTATCTTTTGGAAAGCAAAAACTACACATCTACAACTGGAAAGATATTCCTCGAGTAGGGTTTGCCTGAAATGCCTGGAGGCCATCCAAATTGAAGGGACACAAATCTCACTTTCTTTCCTTAAAACTAGTTGGAATGTAATTAAAGATGCCTCTTGGAACATGTGGAAACCACATTTGTCATCTTGTCTGTCAATATTATTTCTGTTCTGATGTTACTAGCTGCTTAGGCACAGGCAGATAAAATCAGGGATTGATGTGGCACAGACATTAATGAGCTGCTGAAACGACAGACCCCCACCCCAGGAAAACATACACAGCCACAAGGCTCTCCAGTTTTCAGAGCTACATGTGTACTGTCCGTCCCAAATCCCATTCAGGGGATCCCTAGGCTGACATCCTTTGTACAGAACTAAATTCAGGTGCTATGGAGCAAAGTCTGTGGCCCTCACCATGTGTACCAGAGACACCCTGACACACAAAATCAGACAGGGACCTTAAATATCATGCAGTTATAGTCAAGCAGGGGAAATGGACATTTATCAAATAATCAAGTGAAAAGATAACTAATCATTACCTTTCAAAGCTATGTAGAAATCTGCTGGGTTGCATATGACAGAAACTGACCTTATCCCTCCAAAAAGGTGAAATTTTAAGCTGTTACATAGATGGTAAAACAGAGGAAACACATCATAGTAAATTTATGCAAAGGAAATAAGGGGCAAAATACCTGTTAGAGATGACATTTAAGCCACAAACTGAAGGTTGCTACATTTCATACTTTTTTAATATTTCATATTTTTAAAGTGTGACATATACTAAATTTAAAGTGGCTGATCAAAATTAAGACATATTCCGGTCCCTGTCTACTACATTAATTTTTTAAAAAATTGATATTTATATAAGCATAGAGAAAATGTTTTTATATTGTCACTAGAAGTATACAGTTTAAACCACAAATTTTAGTCAGGCATCGGTGGCACATACCTGTAATCCAAGCATTTGGGAGGTTGAGGCAGGAGGATCTCTACAGGTTCAAGGCCTGGGCCTGGGCCACATAGTGAGTTCAAGACAACCCTGGGCTACACAGTGAAATCTTTTCTCAAAAAAACAAATAAATAAACCACAAACTTTAGAAACGTATGTAGGATCTGAGGGTGGTGCCACGTAACTGTAATTCCAGCATTCTGGAAATCTAGGCCGGGAGGATCACAAGGATGGGCCCAACCTGGGACTTAGTGAGACTATCTCAAAAGAAAAAATAATTTAAAAATATTTTCATTCAAGAAGAAAAAAAGATGGCAGACTGGTAGGTAGCAGGAGAGAGACCCTCTCTGAGAGAGACCCTCTCTGAGAGAGACAGCTCAAATGCCAGAATAAAACACCCTGGAGAGACCCAGAGAGAGATGGACTCTCACAACCCAGGAAGAAACTAAAGTGCAAAAAAGCTGCTCTAATATGAGGTTCTGGGGCTACTATTAGTGAAGATAAGATTAGCGAGCATGGCACCCTCCTCGAGCCGCCTGAATTCCTGTCCGACCTGACCAATCGATCCGCGCCGAAGTGACTGGCTTGAGCTGCCAGAGTGCAGAGCTGAACAGCCCTGCATGCAGCTCGCCCAGACAGGCCCTGCACACGACCCACGCAGAGGCACCGTGAATTCGCACCGCAGCCGCGCTGAAGTTGGAGGTCGGGGAGCCCTGCAGTTCTCAGGGACTGGCATCAACACGCGGTGAGTGATGGCAATAAGACCCTCCCACGGGAAAGGGGAAACTGACTGGATGACATGTTGGATTTGGGCAGGACAGCCCTAACTCCATAAGGAAGTGGCTTCAGCTGGTTGCTCCCCTTGCCGAGCAAATTGGTGGAATCTGCTTGGACTAGGCCGCTCCCCTGGCGGGGACCCAGTGAGTCGCTACAAATTACTTTCCTGAGATCGGTGCACACTGACACAGTGAAGGCCTGCAAAGGTTGACTGGCCCGGAGGGGAGGAGCCAGCGCACACTGCCTGAGGGCGAACTCTAATCTCTGATAACCTATTGAAGAGGGCTAAAGCTCCTAGCCTGCACCCTCTAGAGAAGCCTTAACCAATAAGAAAAGGGTCTGGACATTACACTGTACACTTGTATGGAAGGAACCAAAAACATGACGAGACAGAGAAATAAGAAAAAACTCCCAGTCACCAACCCTGAGAACATTGATCTAGGAGAGGTAAATACAAAAGAGATTGAGGGCAGCAAAGATGCAACATCAAACACAGCATTAGCGGACATAAAGAGATATCTTCAGGACCTCGTAAGTGGAACCAAAACTGAAATATTAATTCAAATTAAACAAGAGATAAGTAGATTAATAAAAGAAGGGCTGGGCACCTCTCAAGAAGACACAGACAGAAGAATGGAGGAACAAAAACGGAGAGAAAAATTTAATGAAGAATTCAGAAAAAAACTAGAATTCATGTAGCAGATTCAAAGAGATTATCAGGAAACTAAAGACTCGAAAGAAAGCTGGCAAAACTGCTTGAAAGAAACCAAAGAGAGTCTATCAAAAATTGAACACAGGCTTGCAATGTGGGGTCATGAAAGGGAAGATCTCTTAAAAATAACAAGGGAGCAGGCAGTAAAGATACAAAGACTGGAAGATGACAAGAGGATCTATAACTTAAGAATAAAGTATGTGAATGAAGAAGCAGGAATCAAATAAGAGGAATTACAAAGGCTATTCACAGAAATTATTAAGGAAAATTTCCCAAGCATAGAAAAAAAATGATATGCAGAGGTATGAAGCATACAGAACTCCAGCCACCTACAACCAAAACAGAGCTACACCCAGACGCATAATAATCAAGATCCCAGAAATTCAATAAGAACAGAATATTAAAAGCCATCAGAGAAAAGAAACAGATCACCTATAAAGGAAAACCCATCAAAATCACAGCAGACTTCTCGACACAGACCATCAGGTCAAGAAGAGCTTGGAGTAAAGTAATTCAAGAGCTGAAGGAGAACAATTTCCAGCCCAGATTGATGTATCCTGCAAAACTCTCTCTAGAAATTAATGGAGAAAAAAGATGCTTCCATGACAAAGAGGAACTAGGAACTAGGAGAATTTGTGACCACCAGTCCAACCCTACAAAAAATACTGAAGGACATTCTAGGGAGAGAGAACAAGAATACGAGCATTTCAGGAACAGTGGCAGAGAGGTCTGAGTGAATGAGGCAGACAGTGGAGTGGAAGAGAAAAATAGACTATCAAGGGCAGAAAAATAGAATAGCAGAAATGAGGCAGAGAAGATTGGCTATAATCTCTAGTATAGAGGGCCTCGAAATACTAACAGAGAGAAACACAGGCAGAGTAGACCAGGAGATAGGGTCCATTGAGATGCTCTATATAGGGAGGCAGTGGGACCCAAAACAAGCAGTGCACCCCATGGGAGTGAAAGGGGAGGAATTGTCTAAAAAAGGAAGTCAGAGGATATTGTTAATGGAGTAACAAGATTTAAAATTTGCATTATTCTCACCACTCTGCTTGGATGGATTACGTGCTGTTCCAGTTTGTCTACTTACACTAGACTTGAGGACATGGTCAGCTATCCCAAAAATAAGAGGACCTATTATGGTAATCATCCCTAATTTTCCTATCTGCTTAATCTGAAGCCCTTTATAACTTATACTGTCTTATTATGACTGATCGTATTTGAATCTGGTTTGTTAGATTGCTACTTTGTATTGACTGATTTTATTTAAATCTGTTATGATAGCATCAAGTCTAAGTGTATAGGCAACTACACTGAAGATGACAAGATTCACTAAGATACCCACTCTGGTTTGATTATTCTTGCTTTTTAAGTCTTATAATGTCTCCAATGCTTCATTTTTATTAATGTTGTTATACACTGCTGAGACACCATGGTAACCGTTGTAGATCACCTTGTATTGCGGTTTTATGTGACTTTTTTGGCTCATGCTTTTCTAGGAATTGTTTTGTTTTATCTTGCTTTGTTTTGTTTTTCCTGCTAATACAGAAATGATAGATATACAAGTAGAGACTCATGCATGTGTAGAGCTTATAAACACTTTATGAGAACCAACTATATAACACATGTTGAAATAAACAACTACTTTGAAGAAAAAGAGACACTACAATACCCAGGGCTGATTCCATAATGTCATGATGTGAAGTCCAGCAAAACTATCACTTTTTGTTCAAAGTGATCTTAGCTTGCTTTGCCTCATATAAGTTCAATACACATTAAGGTATGGACAGCTGTTTTGAGGAGAATGAGAGACACTATGACAGCCATTCTTGGCTTCCCTAATGTCTGGTCTTGAAGACCTGTAATGCC
>PVJX010041655.1:0-14550 GCA_004027295.1 Dolichotis patagonum
GTCTCATTGGAATTTGAATATGTGTGATAGTTCAAACAAATTTTTTTTCTTTTTTATCAAAAATGAGATATTATAATACCCATTGATCATTTTCTGTTATTCGGTTCAGAAAGCCCTGGAATTCTTTCACTATATGCATGGCTTTATACTATTGTGTTATGTTTGATATTATTGTAATTGAAACTATGCTCAACTATAGAAGAGTAAGAGATATGGTGTTAGATACTGTTTTTGTCCAGTTGACTTAATGTAAAGTACTGTGTTGCCTATGTTGTCCTCTTCTGATCTGCTCTGTACTGCCCCCTTTGGTTTTATTCTCTTTTAAATTATATATATATATATATATATATATATATATATATATATTAAAACTTCTCATGCTGAAGTACCAAAATTCTCCATACAGACACTGTTACTATATTAATACATGACTAATAATTGGAAGATTCACAAATGTTGGCATAAATTCAGTGTACTAATCATGACTATCTACCATGTTTATATAACAATGTAAAATAAAGTCATTTATTTTAACTATGCTGGACAGTTTCCAAATTTGGATGCAACTTTAATGAATTTATATCCAATAGTGAAACCTATTTCTCATAAATGAATTATTTTTATAATTGATGATCATATGACCTCTTGTGGAACAATTTCAGTGATGCAAATGTGGCTTTTAGCCACTTGGAGATGCTTGAACTGGAATAGGCTCTTCCTTGTGTTTTTGAGTTCTGTATTTGAGGCAGTTCATAATAAATTTAAGCTCATGCATATATGATGTCATGTGCATATATGAAAATGCCTTTGAAATTCTTCCTTAAACATCAAGAATTTGTATAGTGATTCTATGTAAAATGTGACTTGTGAGACAATTTTTGAGTTATCACTTTGTTTTGTTTTAGTGTAATTCTTATCGGGTCACATTGTGGGTTTTATTGATAGGAATAGTAAATTTACTGACAGAATTTACTAGAGTTATTGCCTTCCTTGTATATTTACCATATGACAAAATGAATAAAGCAATGTAATTTGTCATAGCCCCAGCAGAAGACATGAGCCTGGTTCCATAAAAATGTACATAACTGTCTTTATGAAACCAATTCAGATTAAACTGCAAACAAAATTGTAGCAAACTGCTAACAAAGATTAACTCAATTAAAAGAAAATCAATATTATGGATGAGAAACTCAGAGGTCCTCCAAAAACCTAATAGTGTTAATATCCTCCATGGGTAGTCCTGATGTATGTAATATATATCTTTACTTTTATCTGAGAACATCCAAGGCACTAAGAATAACAAGGACATAAATGAATAGTTCACAGTGATGTATATTTTAACTGCTGAGACTTGATGGCTTTTGTTTCTGTTTTTGAAAGGAAATTGAGGACGTATTTTTTTGTCAAAGTGACATTACATTTTGTTAGGTGGAATTATAATTATTTCTGGAGTGGCAGTTCTAGTGTGTATATATATATATTCATGTATATATATTCATGTATATATATACATACATATATATATACATATATATACATATATATATATATAAACTGTGAGTAAACAGATGATTTGTCCCTGTAGTCTATATATTGTTTCCATCAGTAAATTCAAGCTTCTAAATCTCCTCTTGTATAGTAATTCTGAAACTTTACAAACTAGATTTCTTGAATATTTTGCTAACTGAATTTGTAAACTTTACCAAGGGAAATAACTGCCTGGAAATAGAAAAGTAATAAAAGAAAAGAATTTCTAGTTTTTATTAAACAGATTTATTCAGTGTAATTGTTATATACTAAGAAGCGTACATTTACAGTGTTCATTTTGTTGTACTTGACATGTGTACACACATGAATATACATTTGCATGTACTTGAATATGTAACCACACCATCAGGAAAGACAGCCATCACCTCTAATGGTTTCTTCCTGCCCTTTTGTAATTCCTTCACCTCAAATCTAGCAGCCTGTGCTTAGACAACTCCAAATGTGCTTTCAATCATTACACTTCAATTTGAACTCTAAAGCTGTCTGTCCATGAAATTATGTAGCACATATTTTTTAAACTCATCATGATATTTTGTGTCTAATCTATGCTGTTGCATGTATATTTGAAATCAAAGTAGATCATTATTAGCTTGTAACTAGCAATACTTCAATAGAAATTAGTTTATACAATTAAGGTAAAACCTCAGCTAAATGATGAGTTACTTGATAAATTTTTTAATTTTCAAATTTTTTAAATTTTTAAAATTTAGTGGTATAATTTAGATACATAATGATCAGATTTATCATGGAGAACTTGTACTTGTAGATGGTATCCCTTAGTTTCCCCTTTTTTCTCCTCTCATTTCCCTCCTTTCTCATTTACCTCCTTATTTACAAAACTTTTTTCCATTTTATTCTTTTTATCATTTTTCTCTTCTTCCTCTTCCCATTCCCCTTTTAATTTTAAACAATTGCTTCTTACTTTGCAATATTTATTATGTATTTTGGTTCTTGTTTACACTTTCAGTTTCTCACATTCAGAGAAACTATGTAATATGTACCCATGTGAGTCTGATTTATTTCACTTACGAGTATGGTCTCAAGGTACAGCCATGTAGTAATATGTCTCAAGTATATCCTTCATTATGGTTGAGTAGTACTCACTTCTACGTAAAAACCACATCTTCTGTATCCATTCCTCAGCTGATGGGCAGTTGGGTTGTTTCCAACATTTAGCTAATCACTAACCTCTGCAATGGACATGGGTGTGGATATATCACTGTGGTATATACTTGTAATTCTTCCTGAAAGATATCCAGAAGGGAAACATCTAGGTTGAATAGAACCCCTAGTCCTAGTATTCTGAAGAATCTTCACACTGATTGCCACAGTGGTTGCACGAGTCTACATTTCCAGAAGCAGTGGACAAAGGTTGCTTTCTCGCCACAGACCTGTTAGCATCAGTTACTGGTTGATTTCTTGGTGATAGTCCTTTCTTCAGTGAAGTGGGATCTCAACACTGTTTTAATGTGTGTCTCTCAAATGATCAGTAATGTTGAACATTTTTTCATATGTTTGTTGGCCATTTGTACTTTGTCTGAGAACTGTCTTCTCATTTCAGATGTCCACTTATGCAATGAGTCTTTAAATTTGAGGAGGCATCTGTCTTTTTTTCCCTTAAATTTTTTTTTTTGTTGTTGTTGTTCTAGGTATTAGTCCTTGGTCCAAAGAAAACTCACTAAGATTTTTTTCCCACTCTGTGGGTTGTATTTTCATTCAGTTGATGATTTCTTTTGCTGTGCAAAAACTGTTTAATAATGAGATCCCAGTTGTTGATTCTTTGTAGTATTTTCCATGCCTTCAGGGTTTGTTCATGTAATCAGTGACTACACCTGTTTTCAGTATCTTACTGAGGAATCTTGTATCTGTGTTCACTAGGGATATTGGGCTATAGTTTTCTTTTACATCTGGGTCCTTCTCTGGTTTAGGTATCAAAGTAATATTTGCTTCCATGAATGATTTTGGAAGTATTTCTCCCTTTCAATTTCATTAAAGAATTTCAGCATTGATGTCATTAGATCTCCAAATTTCTTTACAGAATTCAACAGGGAATCCATTGGGACCTGGATTTTTCTTCATAGGTAATTTTTTAATTTCAATTTCATTGGTAGATATTAGGTTATTTAGAATTTTTATATTTTTGGGGTTCAGTTTCAGTAATTCATATGTATCTAGGAATCTATTTCTTCTGTTTTCCATGTTATTAAAGTAAAATTTCTCAAAGTAGGTATTAATAATGTTATGGATTTCAGCAGGATTTATGATGATTTCACCATTTGCATTCCTAATGTCATGAATTTGAGTCTTTTTTTAAGGTTGGTACATTGTGTCAATTTGAGAAGTTTTAGATATTAAACTATGTGACTCAGCAGGGGCCCAAGATCCTTACTTTGTAAATATCATCATCCTGTGCAAGAGGAGGCAACAGCAAAGGCATGGATATAAAGTAGGCTGCATACAATATAAGGGAGGGAAAGAGGCTTTCTCTCATCCCTTTTTGCTCTTGTAGCTTTTGCTGTTTTCTGCCACCCTGAAGTGTTGTCCCTCACCATGCAACTTTGCCTAGGAGACAACTGATTATGAATGAACCCTGTAAAAACTGTGAGCTAAATAAACCTTTCCTTCCTTAATTTGGGGTGTCTAGTATTTTGTCCCAGCAATGAGAGAAAAGTAATTAAGACAGTTTGCTAAGGTTTTAATGTGTTTTTAAATCTTTCAAAGCACCAACTTTTCCACTGACTATTTGTGCTATTTTCTTAGTCTCAATTGCATTAATTTCTACTCTAATCTTTAGAATATCCTCCCTCTTACTAGTGTTGTGCTTCACTTGCTTGTTCTTTTCTAGAAGTTTTAGGTTCAACATAGGTTACTTATTTGAGCTCATTCTGTTTTCCTGATGTGAGATTTCACTGCACTTAATTTCCCTCTTCAGACTGCTGTTGCTGTGTCCCATATGTTCCGGCATACTGTATCAGAATTATCATTTAATTACAGGCCAATTTAATTTTACCTGTGACTCATTTTCAACAGGTTGTTATTTGATTTTCATATGTTCATTGAATTTTAGTAGCTTCTTTTGTCATTGATTTCCAGTTTCATTGCATGATATTCCAATAATATACATGGGATAATTTCAGTTATTTTATATTTATTTAATAAAGTTCTATTATTTAATAATGTTCTATGGGTTTGTATGTGGTCTATTTTAGAGAATGTCTCATGCACTACAGAGAAGAATGTATTTTCTGATGCTTCAGGGAAGAATACTTTGTAGACATCAACTAAATCCGTATGTACACAGATTTGTTTCAGCCTAATATATCTTCATTGTCTAGTATTGTTTAGTATTGTCTAGTTGGTCTGTCTATTTGAGACAATGGGGTATTAAGGTACCCCATTACAATTGTGTTAGTATTTATTTGATATTTCATGTCCATTAGTATTGGTATTATATAGTTGAGTGCAACTTTGTTTGTTGCATAAATATTTATGATGGTTATCTCTTCCTCTTCTTGGTGTTTTCATTTAATAAGTATATAGCAAACTTCTTTTTCTCATTTGATAAGCATTGGCTTGACTTATTTTTTGCAAACAGAATAGCTACCTGTTGTGGTCAGGGGTTGTGCAGAGAACAAATAGAATCAGGACATGGAGTTTATAATATTATTTTTATGTTGATTACCCAGAGTTAACACAAGAAAATGCAGGAAATCTACCCACAACACCGAAGACATAGAATATTTAGCCAAGGGCCTGAATCCCACGGCAATGTCCCACATGAGTCCAGATGAAGACCCAGAGTTCATGACAATGCCTCCCATGAGTCCAACTGGAGGTCTAGAGCCCACAAGAAGGACTCACGCCAGTCTCTTTTACAGATCTGTGCTGTGAAGGCCCAAAGGTTAGCGCTAGATGCAAGGAAATCTATGCCATCAGGGTGAAGGAACTGTGCTGGTAGGTTGAGGGTTCTATGCTGGAGCCGAGAAGTCACACTCACAACAAAGACTAGGGCTGTCCTGAAAAGTACCACAGCCATTTTCAGTGACACGGAGGCCTTGAGCTTCTCTGAGGACAAGCACATTCGAGTACATGCCAGGAAGCCAGTGTAATGAGTTCATCCTGGAGACCAAGCAGCATAAGTCTTCCCCTCCTGAGCCAGGAAGCAATGCTGTATGTGAGGACCAGAGCTTCTCTGGGAGAACCTAATGGCTCAAACAGCAACACATAGGAGAATCCACAATGCCGCAACGTACTAATGCCTCAACACCCTGCATCTCCTTCTCCACTTCTTTATTTATGCTGGCAACTTTCCTCGGGTGAAATATCTACGCTCAGCAGCATGGCTATTTAGTTGTGCTGGAGTTAAATTGACCACCATTTTTAATCTATAACACTATCCCTGCTATTTTCTTGGTTCCTGTCATGGAGAATTGTTTTCTATCCTTTGACTTTCACTCTGAGAATTTCCTTTTGAATTAAATGCATTTCTTGAATGTAGCATATGGTTTACTCTTGTTTCTTGATCTATTCTGTCAGTTTATTTCTTTTGATTGACAAATTAATATAATTGACAGTAATGGTTATAGCTGATCTGTATTGGCTTGTCCTTGTCATATTATTATCCTATTAATGGTTTCCTTTCTTTTCTCTGTTTAATTACTTGTTCTGCTGGGTGACTTCTTTCAATTTATATTCTTGGAGTTTTGTTCTTTATTATATCTTTTTAGAATATCTTTCAAAACTCTTCATTGAACTGTGTGGTTGACATGAATTTCTTCAGTGGTTTGTTAGAGAAGTATTTTATTAATTCATTAATTATGAAAAATAATTTTGCATGGCACATTAATCTGAATTGGAAACTGTTTTATTTCAGGACTTGAAATACCTCACCCAAAACTCTCTTTGATTTAAGAGTTTGTGTTGAGAAGCCTGTTGTGATTTTTATGGGCTTTATTTTATAGCTGATTTGTTTCTTTTCTCTAATATTTTTAATATGCTGTTCTTGTGCTGAATTTCTGAAATCTTGATTATTATATGTACTAGTGTAGGCTTATTTTGGTCATGATTAATTGGAGTTCTGGATGACTTATATGTATGTCAGAATCTTTTTCCATGATTGGTAAGTTTTTGCATAAGTTTTGTGAACATTTTTAAAAAAATTTTTTGTGCTAAGTTCTTTTTCATTGACTCCAAACAGTCTTATGTTGTTCTCTTCATTGTCTTGCAGTTGTTGGGTTGTTTTTCATGGTACCTGGCTATTTTTAATAGATCCTTCTTTTTGTGGTTGGTAACTGTGCTTTTGTCTTCTAGGTCTGATATTGTATCTTCACTTCCTTTCATATAGTTTTGAAAACTTTCAATGGATCTTTTAGTTTTCTGGATATTTAAAAAAATTATTTCATAGATTCTATTTCTTTCCTATGTTGGACATTCATGGTCTGTATCAGTTTTCTATGTTTCTCTATATTTTTTTAAAATCTATGTCTACTCTAGATTTTCTGAACAAGTCCTTCATTATGGTTGACATCTTTTTTTAACCTCTTAAATTGTTTTTGTTCTGCTTTTCATTATAGCTCTGTGTGTGTGTGTGTGTGTGTGTGTGTATTAATTTATGCTGCTGTCATTCCAGAAGATTCAGCTGTATGTTTCCTGTTACTTTCATTCCCCTGATTTATCCTGGATGGGTAGGGAAGCCTGGGATTGGATTTTACTTGTGTGTCTCATCATTTTTGGCCTTTTATTTGTATTTGTCTTCTGTGTTTTTGTTTGTATATTTCTTATTTTAGGTAGCTTTATGTTATCAAGGATTCTTCAGGAAATGTCTATTCCTGTCATATATCTTCTAGTTGTAGCTGGCTTTTGGTCATTGAGTTTGTTCTAGGGTCCTATCTTCCTACTTGGTTAGGAATGAGGAGCTGCTATCTATTTGGCTCAGCATGCAGACCTTTGGTACTAGACTATAGGGATTATTATGAATCCAGATCACCACAGCATTGCCATACAAGGGTAAATAACTGATTATAACCAGTGTGGCATCTTGGCTAAAGTAGTACAATTAGCAATAACAATATTATCAAGCAATTGACAAGCTGTGATAAGTGCTAATCTGATATTTCTAACCATACTGGCAAGATCTATAGATATATAACAACATTCAACATAGACCAGGAGCTTGTACGCAATTAGTTTCTTCTTAATACCATGATTTTATACTGTGCAGTAGGGAAATTTAGGCAGGATAGGACACAAAACAGCAATATCTGAAGAGACATATAATGGAAGCAAGGCTGAAGGACAATGGATGATTACCCAAATTTTGGGAGAGTGGAGAAGAGAGTGGGGGAGAAAGAGTGAGGATGAAAGCATGAGAATATTGAGGCAAACCAAAAAGACTAGAGACAATGTGAATATCAGGAAAAAAGAAAGATCATTGAGGAAAGAGATAGAATGGACAAATCTAACCAAACAATAAAATTCAAAGCCTAAACAACCACCCTTCCAAAAAAGAATGCCTCTGGTGTGTCTAGTTCTGTCTTAGTTCCCTAGTCGGAGCTAGAACCTGTAGTGAGTAATCTCACCAAGTCTGCAGTAGGATTACCTTTGGGTACCAGGCTCATCTAAGCCACTCCACTGACTCCTCTCATGCATTGGTTGTAGGGTAGAGGTAGTGCCATTGTCTTACTGCCAGTCAAGGTCCCTTGCCTGCTTAAGCCACAGGTCCAAGCAAGGTAGAGATGCCCTTGTCCCTCCACCAGCCAAGGCCACTTGCCTGCCTCTGCCACTTGTTGCAGAGCAGTGGGTGGCTTTCAGTTCACTGTAGGTAGGGCTAAGACTGGTTTTTCAGCCCCTGTGGAATGGAGCAGTCTTGCTTCTTGCAGCACTCGCCCCAGTCTGCTGTACAACTGTCAACGGTATACTGTGACTGGACAATACTTCCCTCGATGCTGAAGGAAAGAGGCTTTCTCTCTACTTTCTGTCCTTTGCTCTTGTCACTTTTGCAACTGATTTTTGACAAAGGTATATTCAACATTCATTATAGAAAGGATAGTCTGATTAGAAAATGGTGTAAAATTTAAGCATGTTAATAAAAATAAGTATGCTTTGATCTGTAGTTCATATTTAGCACTTGAAAGAAAAATTTAAAGATATAAAATATGAAAACCTTTTAAATTTAAAACTATACAAATTATAGAAGAAACATTAATCCTGAGATAAGGAAATATTTGATACCTACTGACTTGTTTCTTTTATTTTGGCTATTGTAGCATATATTTGTATTGGGTTTTAGAAAGTTTTGTTTAGGTCTACAAAACATACTCATGTTTTGTGTAGGGTAGCACTGTTTCCAGATATTCATTTATAGATAATTTACTTATAATTTTTACTCCTAAAAATGTCTTGCTATTTATCTTCTTTACATCCTCCCAATCAGATTTTATCTTTTAAAAAATCATTTTATCATTTTCATCATATTATTTTTGCACCTCTAAGTCAGATTAATCTGGGTCCTTTTTTTCCTATGTATACATAAAATCTACATTTTGAGTATTATTTTGCAATTTTTTATATTATATGGTATTATAATTATTTTCAATATCTTACAATCTTACTGAAATACCTATTATTTCTGTGTCATTTTCTTATAGATTTTGTTAGAGCTTCTATGTAGACAATGAAATCATGTATCAATAATAACAGTTTAACTCCTTCTTTTACAATAAAGAGTTTTTATTTCTGTGTCTTCTGCTATTGTGAGTAGAACTTCTAACATATCTGCCAGAAAGGCTCATTTTAGGGAAAGGCATCTAGTTTTAATCATTAAATATCATGTGGATCATGGGTTTCCATAAATTTTTATTGATTAAATGTAGTTTTCTTGTTTGTTGAAATTTATTATTATGAAACTGCTTCCCTTGGTGATAGAAGTTAGTACTATTTAATCCCAATTAGAAAAGATAATAGTTTAAGCTTGATATTAATTTTTGATATGCAACTCAGTATGTATCTGTCCTTCCTTGTGTCACCTTATAAGAATTAGGGCTTGATAAATTGACTCAAAATTGATAGTACAATAAATACTAAGCTTCATTGCTGATCCAGGAATCTTAGGTCTTCTACTAACTTCCATGAAATTAAATATGTTAGCTTTCTAAGTAAAACTATCTGACCTTCTTCTGAATAGTAGTGAACTCCATTTTCCCAGGATCTAGGAATGAAGTCTGCAAAAATAAAAAAAGAATTTTTTAGACAGTCTTATTACATAGTCCAGGCTGATTTTGAGCTCACTGTGTAGCTGAGGCTGGCCTAGAACTCCTCATCGTCCTCCTGCCTCAGGCTCTCATGTGCGGGGCTTATAAGGGTGTGCCACCTGCCTGACAAAAGCAAATGTTTTGTGGCCAGGATGGCTAAGAACACAGTTCAACCATGAGCATGCTGCCCAAGACTCTATGAAGGTAGAAATGGTCTTCCAAATTTTCTAACCAACACTGTATTCAAGTCATAGGAGAATCTCAAAAGATTTTTTTAATGTTATCATGAAAAAGAATTAAGCAATTTAACAATTGTAAAAAATCCCAAAAGATTCCAAAAGTTTATTATGTGTCATCATTTTCACGGAAATATACTGAATTTTTCATGTACATTTTACTGGAATTTTGAGTCCTGCTCAGTAGTAACAAAATGAAAAGATATCGGTTTTTGCTTGCTTATTTGTTTTTGTTTGTTTGTTTTAAATGTGGCACTCTAAACTTCCACATGGTTCCCCAAAAATGGTAATCATGTTTTATCAGCAATTAGTATTCTAAAGAAAGGTACTCAACCACTTTTATGTACTTCCACATGCCAAGTGGTATGTTACTCAACATCACAGCTGCACAGACATATGTGAGTTATGTACACAATGTATCACTCATATGCCCACACACACAAGCACACACACATACACACACACATACACACACACACACACCCATATATTTTGGCAGTTGCTATGTGTTGTATTTCTACATAACAGGCTAATGGCTTCCAAAAGATATAAGGAAATTATGCTGAACAGGAACAATTTTCTACTCATTACAGTACAAAGATACAACAACAAACTATTGAAACTCTTCACTTGACAAGTTACTATATTTTCTCTAACACAAATCAATAAGAAACATATTCTGAACTATTCAGATGCCAGTTTATATGTGCAGCTGAAGTCCATAAACTAGGTAAAGCGTCTTTCTGATCTGTAGATTAATTAATTGAACTCAATTTGACAATCTTGTTCACCAGTTATTATAAAAGTTTACTTTCTGAAGTTAACGTAGCAAAAAATGACAAAATATCAACCACTTAAATTGTGATTGAATAAATCACCTTGTTTCCTCTAATTTTGTAAGTTTGTCTGTTGTCTTAATAAGCATAATATTTGATATGCAAGAATGGAAGAAGATCACAGATTATAAGTCATGAAACCAGAGACAGACTTTGAAGGACAAATGATACTATCCTCTTAGTCTGTTCTAATTGTATTCTTTCTATTCTATTCTATTCTATTCTATTCTATTCTATTCTCTTTAACATCATAAGTTTGTTACAAAGACATATATGATAAAATACATAAAGAGCCCACAGAACTATGAAGTTCAATAAACAGTATGTGTGTCTTATACTTCTTTTTCCTAGAAGCACTCATCACAAGCATAAGCAATAGGAAACAAATCAACTTGGTAGATAATAAAAGACATTCACAATTTAATTTGCTTTTGACAAGTAATAACTATACTTCATTGTGAGGTATAGAATCATGTCTGGTACATTCATTCATTGTGTATTGGACAACTCAGAATTCTTAGGTTATTATTTATTATGTCAAACATGTACCATTTCTTTGTGATGAGAACACTCAAAACCTTCTCTTCTTGCTATATTCACCCTTTTAGTGGGACATCAGAACTTTTTCCTGTTTGGATGACACTTTGCATCTATTGTATAATCATTTCCCATCCCTTCTTTGCCTTCTCCTCCCTGATCCCTGGTGACTGTTATTGTTATTTTTAGTCTAGGAGCTCTATGAGTTTTAAATTCCATAAAAGAGTGAAACCATGTGATGGCTATCTTCTGTGCTTGGTTATTTCATCTAATCTTAGGATCTCTAGCTCCAATATAGATGGAGCTCCATTTCTAGCTCCATCTACATTGGAGCTAGAGATCCTAAATAACATGAAGGCATCTTATTTAAACCATTTGAAATGATAGTCTCTAAATATTACTATCAATATACGTACCTGCTATCCTGTATATTTGAAGATAGTGCTCTCTCATCTTAATTTTGACTTAAGTAGCTAATATGATAAGTATTGTTGCAAGTAAATTTGTTAATATTCCACTTTTTGCTTGCTAGAATTACTCTGCTTTTCTTAAAACTGGAAAACATTCTATTCAAGAAGCATAAACTTCTAGTCTCTGTAGCAAAGAATGACCAATAAAATGTAGTAATAACTATAAGATGAGACAGAAAAAATGCTGGGGATTTCTGCTTATATTTGTTGATTTCTCAACTCAGGCAACTTTTTCCTCTCCTGTCATTTTATCCCTTCTCCTGTAAAGCCAAGCATGCTATTTTGTATATCATGCTTAACTAGGAGATTGTGTGTTAAGGGAGATAGTTACAGCTTAATAATAGAACAAAATAAAGCATAAATACAGGAAAATGGGGTCCTCTGTGAGATCATTGAGATGCACATGGAGAATACCTTAACCACTTGTAATATGAGGCAAATGAAGTTATATTGTTCCAGGCACCAAGTCACATTTTCTGTTATTTTTAGCCAAAAGAATCATAAGTGATAAATCTCATTCTGCATAGATCAGCATGTCCTTTGCCTAAGGAATACCTGTAAAATATTTACAGAACTATATTTGTATGCATGTAGTTAAACCAAAGATTCACCTTGAACACTAGACATGATAATAATACAAAATTCTTAACACTTGGCAAAAATGACCAATGATTACATGAATTTATATTTCACCGAAGAAAAACTTAAAGTCAGATTGTCATACGCCAAGCCTCTAATTATGTGTATCACCCATTTTGTAAAATAACTGGGAAAAATTCCTTTCTGCTGGGTATCTAAAGTCATAGAGCTTGGGATGTTACACAAATTATTTGACATCAAATATAATCAAATACTGGTTATACTGAAATATAATCAAAGTGGTTTGCTTTCCTTGATGGAACCAAGGATGCCAGAGATTTATTCCTACATATCTGGTGTTGTGACTCGTTCATTTTTAAATGTATGTTTTTATATAATTACAATAAAAAGCTGATTAAAGTATGAGTTCGTAAATTACATGGTTTATTTCTTTTTTTTTTTAAAAGAAAAGGTATATTGAATTGAGGATGTGAAAAGGAGCAAACAAACCATGGCAATTGGGCTGTCTCCTTTGATTGGATACAGAGAGGCAGAGGGTTATATGACCTCTGATTGGAAGTGGTGCATGGGGCAAATGATGTGTGAGGAACCGATTGCCTGCATACAGGACTGGGAGTTGCAATTAGGGCTGAAGAAGAAGAAGAAGCAGAGAGTGGTAAGTGTTCTCACTTTGGCCTTCTGCCACATTAGATCACCACCATAATTGTACAGTAATTGATACTAGAGCAAGAACCTTTCATTAGTATCTCAGAGGTACATAAAATTCAGAATTTCTCAAACCAAAATAATTATTTTTCCCTCTTAAATCTGTTGTTTCTTTCATATTTTCTTCTTCACAAATTTTTTTTTTAAATTTAAAAGAGAATAAAACAAAAGGGGGCAGTACAGAGCAGATCAGAAAAGGACAACATAGGCAACACAGTACTTTACATTAAGTCAACTGGACATCAACAGTACCTAACACTATATCTCTTACTCTGCTATAGTTGAGCATAGTTTCAATTACAATAATATCAAACATAACACAATAGAATAAAGCCATGAATACAGTGAAAAAATTACAGGGCTTTCTGAACCGAATAACAGAAAATGATCAATGGGTATTATAATATCTCATTTTTGATAAAAAAGAAAAAAATTTGTTTGAACTATCACACATATTCAAATTCCAATGAGACACAATGTGGTAGATAGAACCAATGGTAATAGAACAAAAAAAGCGTGGTAGGACTTATAAGAAGGATAATATTAAATCAGCAATAGCTGTCATACTGTTTTCTTCAAAACAGCTGTTCATATCATCATGTATGATATAGTCAAACAAAACAGGATAACACCATTCCAACTGATGATTTAAAACTTTGAAAGACTTCAAAGCTATGAGATGGGGCCTCATGCTTACCATAAAGTCTTATATACTCTTATCAAATCTCATATTAGGGAGATTATATGGTATTTACCCTTGGGAGTTTGGTTTATTTCACTTAAGAGAATGGTCTCATGTCCATTTATTTGTAAATATCTCGATGTGATCATTCTTTATAGCTGAGTAGTACTCCATTGTATAAAAATGCCACAACTTTATTCTCCATTCCTCAGTTGATGGGCCCTTAGGTTGTTTCCAAGATCTTGCTATTACAAATTGTGCTGCTATAAAAATGGTGCACATAAATCACTGTGGTACGATGTTTTCAGTTCTTCTGGAAATATTCCTAGAAGCAGAATAGCTGGGTCAAATGGGACTTCCATACCCATCTTTTTGAGGAATCTCCAGACTGACCTCCACAGTCGTTGCACCAGTCAACACTCCCACCAACAGTGCAGAAGAGTTCCTTTTCCCCACAGCCTCTCCAACACTTGTTGTTGGTAGTGTTTTCTATCTTGGCCATTCTTTCTGGAGTGAGATGTACTCTCAGTGTGGTTTTAACTTCCATTTCTCTCATGACTAATGATGATGAACATTTTTTCATGTATTTATTTGCCATTCATATTTCTTCATCTGAGAACTGTGTATTCATTTCAGATGCCCATTTTTGGATTGTGTCTTTGAATTTCGAGGGTCTGATTTTTTTAA
>PVJX010041656.1:0-14533 GCA_004027295.1 Dolichotis patagonum
AGCATTATAAATAGCACAGTACTATGAATGCATTAAATATGTGTATAGAAAAATTTTGTATGTCCAACTATTATTTTTGTCTGACAATATTGATATTATTTTTAAAGTATTTGTATTCCCAAAATATTTACTGTAATTAATGATTTACTACAAGGAAACCAATTTATTAATTTTAATGCAATCATGAATATGACAGGCATAGCCTGCAATCTAATGCATAGTAGTTATTCAGTATACATAGTAGCTACATCAGTATGCCTAGGTCTCTTTCCAACTGAGAAGGGAAATAAATGGGTACATATTCATCAATAAAGTCTTACTCAGATTATCTAGAAAACAATTGTACTTTAATATCTTATCGCCTTGGCTAAGAAGAACAGCATAAAACTTAGAGACAGAGGTTAGCCCTGGGCATGGAGAGCTCTTGCAGAACAGAGTTAAAATGACTCATTGATGCACTGGGGTCTAATTAAGCAAGTGGAGCATGAGGGTGATATCATCAAAAATTGTCCTAGCGGTAGGGAAGCGATTATGGAAACTATTGCAATGGCCAAGTTCACTCATAATGACACATGAATAAGAAACTGTGCATCAGCCACAGAAAGCAAAGTTTTATCTGAAACATTTTCTTTTCAGTGATAACAAGCAAAGTTAATGCTTCCTCCAATTTGCTTTTTGGAAGAAAGATGAAAGGTCAAGGTCTTAAAGAACCATAAAACTCCAAATAAAATTTTCTCTTAGGCAAATCATGGCCAGGCCATGGAGACAAATTAAACAAACAAACAAAACTTACTCAAGAAATAACTTTGGCTTCACCTACGCCAGATAGCTAAAATAATGCAAATTAATTAAAATAATAATTACATGTTTGATTCACCTCTCACATACCTATCTCTCCACATTTCTACCCTTTTATGCTTTCTTTCGTTTCCTAATGGCCAGTCCCACAAATAACCTAGTGAAATGCAATACTCTTAGTTCATACCTTTAGCAGAACATAACTCTATTTATGAATTTTGCATTTAAGAATATTTTTGGAGTGTCTAGTAAGTACTATGTAATGTTCTAATGGTTGGGGAGTTGATAAGGTAATTAATTTGAAAAAGTTTCTCTTCTATTTCTGCTATTCTGAGTAGCAGAAGATGGACGATCCTCTGACACTGGTTGGAGTACACAGCCGCACATGTACGCAGCCTGTGTGAACGATGTGTGAGGAAAATCTACCAGGTCGCATGGAGACACTTTCCCTGCTGTCCTCAGTGGTATTGGTGGCCATTTGGTCTGGTTTGTTCGGTTGGCTTTACACTAGGCTTCTAGTAGTAAGTCCTCTACTCTCACGTGTCTAATTTCCCTTTGTTCTTATTGGGTATGGATGCCAATCCTCTCTTACCCTTCTCCATCCAGTTCGGGGGGCCTAGGGTTCTTTGATGTGCTGAGAGCAAAGCAAACAGGTCTCAGCTTACAGCCTCCCTGATGGGGCTGCGTAGTCCAGTGTGTTTTGCTATGTCTTCAATGTAGCTATTGATAAAGAAAACATCAGATTTTATTCTAATATTTGTTCACATAAATGGAAAAGTAAGATGCTCAGCATAATAAAGCTAAATTTTACCTAAGATGAATTTAAGTCGACTCCAAATAAAAATAAGTTTTCTAAGTAAAAATTTGATTCTAAAGTTCACATGATGAAATAAGCAAATATTCATAGAAATTCAGAAAAAAAATGTTAATGTTGAAAGAGTAATTTTCACATGTACTATATAGGATAAAATTATAAAACTTTTTGAAGCATTGTGATATTGACACATAAATTAACAGGTCATTGTAATAAAGGAGAAAATCTAAATATCATCCAATTCATAGAAATATTTCATGAAAGATGAAGATGTCAAGTGTTTTCTCATTTGGGACCATAGAACCCCTCAGCATTGGGAATCACTATTTAAATTATTCTATTGATTAAAACTGTTGAAACAGGCTGTGATCACATAATAACCAGTTGGAGAGCTTGCACAAATGTTTTGGAGTTAGAACACCTAAAATAGATCCTGGCTTCTATATTCATTGGTCATATGAAACTTACCAAATTCCTTCCTTGAAGCAATTCCTGCATTTGTGAAATGGAATTGACAATAATACTTAGATCAAAGTTTCTAGGAAAAGCCAAGATAATACAAAAATATAGCACAAACTTGTGATCTATCACAAAAATATGCTCAGCCATCATTGTAATTTTCATCATTTTTTCATACAGATTTTTCTTACCTGTAGATTTGTTTTTCTTTACAGAATGTCCTAGATTCAGAAGCCATGAAGTTGCATTAAAATACTAGCAGTAAGTTATTTTGGTGATGGATTTACAGCAAATTCAATAATTAAAATGTATTGAGCACTTCACCAATGCACTTTTTTCATATGTAATTCAACCAAAGAACCAGGAGTAATCAGGTAAAATGGGCCTTGGTCTTCAGTAGGGTTATTATTCATTATTACTGTAACATCAGTCTTTCACATCTGTTCTCGGTTACAGTGTATACAGTGCATGAGTGATGCTTAGTTTGATTAGTGTCTATTCTTCTCTCCAAGTCTTCATCAAAACATTTGTCTGATATCAATATGAATTCCTCTCTAGCTATTTCTTTCTTTGTACAGAATTTAATCTTGCTCATCCACACAGTTTAATTCTCTGAGTTGCCAAATCTCTTTTTACTTGTCAAAAGCCTCAAACCCAATGAAATAATAGATCATCAATTCCTATTGTGAAAAGGCTGGATATATGAAGTAGCTTTAATGTGGAAGTCAGTTTCTGTTGATGAGAAAGAAAAACTTTATCTCTTTTAACTACAGAGTTATGGACAATATATGCATAAATACTGGTAGGAACAATATTAAGTACTGGAATTGGGAACCAAGAAATTATTTCATTTCACTAATATTTTCTCTTTTTATCATGAATAATGAAACCTATAATTACGCTAGTAAAATGATGATTTTAGCAAAAATTTCATTATAGTTTACTATAAAATCATCATAATAATATTTTATCCTTGCAGAATGATTTTCTTCTTGACCTGGAAATGAAAAGTGATCATTTCATCTTCACAATAGCTTGTAAATGATGTAGCTATAAATTTCCATGAGAATTATAAAAGTGCAATGTAAATTCTATTTTTCAAATAACTATGAAATGAGTAGTCCATCTACCAATATGAATAAAAGAACTGAAACTCAGATTGGCAGAAGTGGAAATCTCTAAAATAAACCATACAAATTAAAATTCATATTTATATAAACGCATTTCCTAGGTCCAAAAATGTGAATTGGTCTGCATGTACTCATTCCTTCAACAGGTATTTTTAAATAGTTCTCTGTCCTGTTTCATTATCCTAAAGTAAGGGATTCTATGGTAACTGTAGATCAAGTCTTGTTTGATTGGAAACATTTAGATAAAAAGTAATTGTCATCATTTTACTTCCATTTTACAGTTATATATTGTTAGTAATACAAAGAATATTTCACCAATTTCTTATTATTTTCAGCCGCTAAATTGATAATATTGTTTATGCTAATATGCCTCATAGCCCTTAGATAAATATTATTTTGTTAGTGGCTTCAAATGATAAAAATGAATTTGGAGAAAATATATAACATGGCTTATTTTTGTAGCTAATCAGAAAAAATTCTTACAAGTTGAATACGTAGTAGCTGAATTTTTAAAACCGACATCATTTCCCTTTGAATCAAAACATCTGACTTACAGCAGCTAGTATATAGGGTTTCAAAAAACAAGTGTTTGTGTTTTTGTTTTCCTATGGGATATACAGCAACAGGGCATGAGGACCAATGTCTACTTACTGTTTAAGCTTCTGCAAGAACTGATTTTCTCCAGAAATGAGGTAATTGACTATAACTCCTGTCATTATACTTACAGAGCCATTCATTTTGTTCTACTGGCTTTTATTCCAACTTTTCATATGTGTATCTGAATGACAGTCTGGAAGAATCACCCCATGTTCCTTCACGTAGGGCAATCCTCTCCTTAAGTTCTGCCTACGTAGTATTCTTACTATGAAATCCACGCATCATTTCTCTACTGAATCCAATCACTGATCCTCTAGTTTTTCTATAATATGTTACAAATTGTACTTTACACTTACATAGTTTTGTAGATTTGTTTATCAAAAAATGAACCTTTTTTAAAAAATTAACCTCTATTAACTGTACATAGTAACGGGGTTTAGTGTGATGTATCCTCACATCCGTATGGCATGGAATTGCCAAACTGGAGTAATTTGCATTTCCCTCTCCTCATTTCTTTATGTTTGGGAACTGCAAGATTCTCTATTCCTGATCTTTATAAAATACACAAATATTACAGTAAACTTGAGTTATCTCACTGTGCTGAAGAACATCTGAACTTATTTCTTGGAACTGTTTCAGTAGATTTTATTCAACTTCCTTTTATCTACTTACTTGCCCCTTTCTTTCTCCAACCTCTGATAATTCAGATCAACTTTTTTACTTTCCATATATAAGTGAATATGTAGTATTTGTCTGTGTTTTCCTAAGCATGAAATAATATCCTCCAGTTCCATCTATTTGAAAACAAATATCTGGATCTCACTCTTCTTCATATTGAATATTTTCCACTGTACATGTGTATCACATTTTGTCTACAAATTTCTCCATCAGTAAGAACCTAAGTTGATTTTCTATCTGTGCTAATGTGATAAGTGTCACAATAAACATAAATGTACCTGTATCACTTTAGCATATACCCCAAAATGGGATAACTGGGTCATATAATACATCTATATTTAGCCTCTTTTTTTAAAAAAATGGAACTTCTATATGGTTTTCCATAGTGGCTGTACTAATTCACATAACCACCAACAGTGTAACAGCTCTTTTTCATCCACATCTTTGCCAGCATTTGTTATTATTCTGTTTTCATAAAAGCCTTTTTCAATAAGATGAGATTATATTTCATTGTACTTTTTACTTACATTTCATTGATGGCTAATGATAGTTAATCTTTTTTCTTATTTATTTATAAACCATCATATTTATTTTTGAGAAGTCTATTCAGATCCACTGCCCATTTTAATCAACTATTTGGTCCTTTGTTGTTAAACTTTTTGAGTGTTTCTTTTGCTGCACTATAGCTTATGAGGTTGATACAACTGTCTACTTTTGTTAATTTCTTGGCCTTTTTGTAACATATCAAACACTCATGGCTTATATTGATATTTAAAGTATTTCCCTTATGCTTTCTACTAGCACTTTCATAGTTTCAGGTCTTCATTTCGGTTACTGATCTATTTTGAGAGATGAAGACAAGTGTCAAATGTTTTTGTATATAGATATCCAGGGTCTGAGCATCTACAGAGGATGCTGTCCTTTCTTCAATGAGTATTTTGGTACTTTTACTGGAAATCAATTGGATGTGGCTGTATACATTTTTCCCCTAGGATCTCTAGTCTGTGTGGCTATTTTTTTGTCAATTCTATGCTGTTTGCATCATCATTGTTCTAGAGTATTTCTTGAAAGCAGTTATTGTAATGCTTCCAATTGTGCTGGAAGGGGTCAAGACTATTTTGAGGTCTTTTTTTGCTTTCATATGAATTTTTTATTGTTTTTTCTAGTACTCTAAAGAACATCATTGGTGTTTTGATAGGGGTTGCCTTTAATCTGTAGATTCCTTTGGGCAGATGTACATTTTAACAATATTAGTTCTTACAATACATGAACATGGAAATCTTTCTACTTGTGTGTGTGTGTATGTTTGTCTTTCTTTTTCATTCTTTACATCAGTGTGTGTAACTCTTATTATAGAGTGTTTTTCTTACTTCCTGGGTTAAATTTGTTCCTGGATGTGTTTTATAAATCTTGTTTCTATCGTGACTGGATTGCTTTCATTTTTTTTTTTTTAGCAAATTTGTGGTTAGTGTACTACACACTACTTAGTTTGTTCAGTTTGTTCTTTGGTTTTGCATCCTTCAGTTTTACTAAAATTGTTTTATCAATTTAAACTCTTCAGACTTTTCTTATATAGAGAATAATGTAATGTGAAGAAAGGAAATGTTTGACTTACTTTTTTTCTTATTTGGATGCCTTTTATATCTTTATTTTATGTAATTGCTCTACCTAAATTTTCTAGTACTATATTGAATAAGAACAGTGACAGTGGATCTGCTTGTCTTATTCCAGGTCTTAGAGGAAATACTTTCAGCTTTTCCCAACTCATTACTAGCTGTGTTTGGGTTATGTACCAATTTTACTATGTTGAGGTATAATCATTCCAAATCTAATTTGTTCATAGTTTTGCATGAAATGAGATTCTTTTTATAATTTGTTTTTTCTGCATTTATTGAGATGGTTATATGACTTTATTCTCTTGATGTGATATATGATGTTTATTTATTTATTTATATATGTCAACTCATCATTAATTTCCTAGGCTTAGTGAAACTTGATCCTGGTGCATGATTGTTATGACGTGGTGTTAAATTTGATTTCCTAGTACCTTGTTGAGAATATTTGCCTCCGTGTTTATCAGGGTTATTTTCATAGTTTTTCACTTTTGTTTTATTTTTGTGTGGTTTAGTATCAGAGTAATCCTGTGGTCATAGAATAAATTTGGAAGCATTCTCTTTCTTTTATTTCTTTGTCACAGTTTGAGAACAATTGGCAAGTTTTTATAAATGCTTAGTGAAATAATGACAGTGAAGTCATCCAGTTATCTTCCTTTTTTGGGGCCTCGGGCTTTTATTACTGATTAAGTTTAATTACTTGTTATTGTTCTGTTCAGGTTATTTATGCCTCCAGGTTCAATTTTGACAGCGCATTTGTGTCCAGCATGTATTTGTTTCTTCTAGGTTTTCAATTTGTTAGGATATGGCTGTTCATAATAATCCCGAATGAGCCTTTGTATTTCTGTGCCATCTGTTATTTGTGATTTTATTTATTAGGTCTTTTTTCTTTAAATGAAATAGGCTCCACCTGCATTTATTTGCTAAAAGTTGTTTTATTGATATTTTAAGCTTTCACTTATCTTCCACATTGTTGATTTTAGTCTCTTTTTCATTTATTTCTGCTTTGTTATTCTTTCTTACTAATAATTTTTCATTTGATTTGTTCTTGCTTTTTAGATCTTTAAGGTGTGTAATTTGGCTATTTAAAATCTTCAAGTGTACTGATGCAAGCACTTTTTTAAAAATGATTTTTCTTTGAGTATTTCTTTTGTTTGTATCCCATAACATTGGTATGTTCTGTTTCCATTTGTTTCAAGAATTTTTGCATTTCTTTTTTCCTTTCAACAATGACGTCTTATTTGTTCAAAATGTTTTTTTTAAGTCTTTGTATATTTAGATAATTTCTAAAGTTTCTTTTGTTTCTGACTGCTGGTTTTCTTTGATTGTGGCCAGTAAACAGAGTTATATAATTGCACTTATTTTGTACTTTTTAAGACTTGTTTTATGCCCTAATATTTGATCTACTTTAAAGAAGGTTCCTGCCAGGCATGGTGGTGCACTCCTGTAATCCCAACACTTAGAAGGCTGAGACAGGAGGATCAGTGTGAGTTCAAAGCCAGCCTGGACTACAAAGTGACCTCAAGGCCAGCCTGAACTGCATAGCAAGAACCTTAAAAAAAAAAAAAGAATGTTTCTGTGCTAATGAAAAAATTTATATTGTGGAGCTGTTGAAAGTATCTTTCTGTAAATGTCAGAGTTTATTCAGTCTGTGGTATCATTTAACAGTCGTGTTTCCTTGTTGAGTTTTTATCTACCTGATCTATTTAGAAATTTTTCAGAAAATAGGTTCCTTCCACATTGGGTGTATACATATTTATAATCATTGATATATATTCTACCTGAATTATTGATCAATTATTACACAGTGAATATTCTTACAATTTTGTATTAACATCTACTTTGGCAGGTATAAATATAGCTGCTCCTGCTCATTCTTGGCTGCCTTTTATGGGGGATATCTTCTTCCATCCTTTCACTTTTAGTCTGTATGCCTCTTTACATGTGAAGTTAGTTTTATACAGAGCTAGTATTACTGGGTCTTTTGATAATAATCTCGTCAGGCAGTCTGTATCACTTACTTTGATTATTTAGTCTATTTACAGACAAGGTTATTCTTGACAGCTAAAGTTTTAACTTTGTCATTTTGTTAATTTTCTTTTGATAGTTTTGAGTATCATTTGTGTTTTGACTCCTCTTTTGTTCAATTTTTGTTTTGTAGAATATTTTACTGCTACTTTCATTCTTCAATATTTCTAGTGGGTTTTATATTGTGATGTTTTCATAGTAGTCAACCTTTTGCCTCTAGATATGACTCCCTTAAGTATCTTTTGTGAAACTCACCTTGTTGTGATTAATTTTTTCAGTATTGCCTATTTTTGAAGCTATTTATTTCTCCACTGCTGACACATAGTTTTTGTATGTAAAGTACTGCCCTTCAGTTACCGCTGCTAAGAAATCTCCTATAGAATGGGGAGGTACTATTGAATATAACACTTCTTTTCTGAGAGTTTTAGAATTTTCTCTCAGTCTTATATTTTGGACAGTTTAGTTATAGTATGCTGTGGTAAGAATCCTGTTTTGTCAGTTTGTGTTTCCGTAAAAGTCCTGTAACTGAATGGCAACTATTCCCCAAGACTGGAGAAACTTTTACCTATTATTTCTTTGGACAGCCATTTTATGACCTTACCTTTTGTTCCCTTTGGCCACACTAAAAGTGGGAATATTTATTCTTCTAATGGTACTGTAGAGGTTTCATGTTCTGTTTGTGTTTTTAATTTTTTGTATCTTTTTTCTCTTTTCTTTTTCTTTTTTGGTCTAATTAAATATATCAAATGATTTGACTTCAAGAACAGATACTATGTCTTCTACACAATCTTCTCTTTTCTTGAGAATTTCAATTTTATTTTTATTTGATTTATTGAGTTATACATCTCTAAGTTAGTGGTTTAATTTTCTTAACATGTCTTTTTGCTGATTTTCTCATTTTTATATATGTATATATAAATATATATACATATTCCTATTTTCATTGAATTGTCTATCTTTTTTTCTTTTGAATCTCATTCAGACCACTTACAATCATCTATTGAATTTTTTTTATCAGGTATATCATCAATATCCTTTTATTTGGAGACTATTGTTAGACAGCTGTTATATTCTTTTGGAAACAATATGTTACCTTATTTTTTTCATATTTCTTGTGATGCTATATTGAAATTTTCGTATCTATTGGATCAGTTACGTCTATTACTTTTGTAAGGTATCTTTCAGAGTAATCATCTTTCTCTTGAAGATTTGTCTGAGGTGTTGGTTTGGTGAGCTTGATTGACTTTGTTCCAGTTGGGCGCTATAATGAAGTCTCTATAAATCTTCTGCAAGTGTAATCAATTGGTCTTGGTGTGGTATACCTGGGTTTAGGCCATGTGCGTAGTTCACAAGCAGTTCTCAGATTTTATTCACAATAAATATAATTGTTACAATATGACTTAGATTTCAGTATTAGCTCTTTGAAATTCTAACATTAAGGCTATATTTTTAATTTGCCATTTATATTAATTGTAGAATATAGTTTTGCTTCAGTAAATTTCTAGTGAAGGTTAGCTAAGGGAAATTTAAGTACTATGACAAGCTGCTTAGAAGAATAATGGTATCAGATTAATGACATATTTTTGAGTGTTTATATTAACTTATCACAACACCACATATCCTTGGAGCCTGCTTTCCACACTTGCCTTTACCAAGAGAATATTCTACATAAGACTATTCAAGCATTACCCCTGCACAGTAGTGCTCATTTAGCAAGGATTTGGGTATTGGTGTCTAATAAAAGATAGTTGAAATCACCATTCTGTCATTATCTAGGTGTGTAACACTCTGTGTGATAGTCAGCCATTCCAAGCCTTTGGTTCTTGTGTTAGTTACATTTTACTCATCGCTGAGACAAAATACCTGATGCCCAAAGTTGGGAAAGGAAAGGTTTATTTCTTACAGTTTTTGGAGGTTTCAGTCCATACTCAGTTGGCTCCAAGGCAGGGTGGCATGGCGGGCCGCAGTTCATCGCGGCTACAAACAGCAAAGCAAAAAACAGCAAGAGAGAGAGACACACCTTCTTCCTGCGATTGCATCACATCCTGGATCCACCCATAGCAGGATGTAACACTGACACCACCAATCCAAGCAATAGACGATGAACCAATCACAAATGCACAGTGCAAATACATTAGGCCTGGGGGCCACTGACATAAACCATGATAGTTCTACATATGGAAATGAGAATAATAGAAACATCATATAGTATTAATTAATACTGTGAATACCAAGTTAGGACTAAATAAAATATTGTGTGCTGTTATAGTACCCTAAATAAAATAAATTCTGAGTAAGTAATTTTGGTACTATAGTTGTAAATTTATCTAATGCTCATAGAAGAAGCCTTTGTGCTTTATTTTTTTTACCTTTGACCTTTCTACCAGTCTTTACAAGTGCACATTCTAAGATCAGCTTTTCAAGCATTAGACTTGTTTTCTATCTCAAAGATTTCCTGACTCACATCACATTATCAATTAGTTTTAGAAAAGCTTACCAACCTGTCTATATATATAGTTCTTCCTATTGCATATCTATCATGTCTATCTATATTTACCTTATGTCTGTCAAAATAACACTGTCTTATAGCACTTCTGTGATAATAGAAATTTTCTATACCTCTATTTTCCAGTTTGTTAGACACTGACTCTTGAGGTTATTTAAATTTAATTTATTTAAAGTTAGTAAAATTAAAAACTCAGTGCATTAGCGATAATGGTTATTTATAAGTAACCTCTTTCAACTACTGCTTACCAAATTAATAATGAACAATTTTGATGATGCTCTTGTGCTCAAAAATCCCTTTTAAAAAAGCATACTATTCAAAAGAAGAAAGAAAAATAAATAGAGCTTTTGGGGGAAAGAAGGATTGGAGAGACCACTAGTGAAGGGGACAATAGAAAAGAATTAAGAGGTTGTGTGTACTTCAACCACTGCCCCATGACGAGTGTGATCATTATGTGCTAACGATATGCACTAATAAGAAAATAAAAAGCATGCTCTTAATAATGTATAACTCAGTGGAAAAATTCACATAAGAAATATATAATATCATTTATGATATGATAGCAGTTTGAGTTTCAAAAACTGTGATTATGTTTTATTTATGTATCTGTAAAACACATGAAGAAAGCTCTGCAGCCAGGCACTGTGGTGTGTGCCTGTGATGCCAAGGACTCAGGAAACTAAGGGAAGTGGGTCATAGTCTGGCCAAGTGAGTTAGAACCTGTCTCAGAAAAATGAGCAAAAAACAAAGACTTTATTCTTAGTTTTAAAATGATTTACATTCCATTTTCTGTTTCTCCAGGTCATTTAAATATTTGAAAAGTTTTTTTTTTTCATTTATACCAGTAGTTTTAACTTCAAAGTATTTTCTTGGCATGATGGTACATACCTCTGTGACTACAGATAGCTACTTGGAAGCTGGGGCAAGAGGATCACAAATTCATGGTCAGCTTGGATAACAGAAAGCCGTTGATTCTAGTGTTTCTTGACCCATGGTATCTTCTCCACAATCCTCACTAAGGTACAGATCTTTTTAAATGGCACGTTCTATTAATAATCACACTTTCCCTGATGTGAAATTAAACATAGTAAATAAAATTGTTTAATCAGGTTTTTAAAACTTTGATTAACTTGCCTTTGCTAGAATTTTTAATAGGATCAGATGTGAAGAACTTGGGAGCAAATTTATGAAGATATTCAATTATTGTGTATCATCAAGTGATAGTCTGATATATCTGCCTTCCAGATATATTTCCATTTCTTTAAAAAATACCAGTGAAAGAACTTCACTCTGGACAAATATAGCTTGCAGAAATAAATAAAGTTTTTCAATAAAACTTACCTAATTTGCTAGTCTAGCAACTCTATCAAAAAAAGAAGATATTCTTTGTGAGCCGATGCTGGCTTTTAATGATCATTGCTTTTTCTTCTAAATGCTTCCAAAACATCTGTTTAATAACTTTAAGTATTGCACAAAGTCCTCTCTTATCATCCCAAGAGGATTATATTTTATCTTATGTGGAACTGGAGCAGTCTTTCATTTTGAAGTTATTTTTATTTTGCTATTTTCTTCAATAGAACATAAATATCTTGAAATTAGGAATTATTCTTATTTATATTTCAATCTATATATAGAAATGCACAAATCAGTTTTGACTCAGTATACCCTGATAGTTAAAGTTAAAATATTTTAAATATGTTAATTAAGTTAAATAATTAAGCACTTATTTAAGAAAAACTACTTTGAATACAGAATCGAAGATGAAACATGCAGAGGTGATGCTGTATTCTTAGGGGCATATCAGTTGGCTGGCATTGATTAAAGAAAAAGGAAAATCAGAAGTTGATGTTGATAAAAATCTATAGAGGAAAATTAGAAGACGAGGTAGTAGATCACCCTATGTGTGTGTTGACATGTGCATGGTCTGGTACATGTGTGTGTGAGCGTGTTAAAGTAGTGTAGATATACATAAGATCCATGTTTTCACTTCAGTGCTATTATTTTGAGGTATTTGAATTAACAAAGTTACAACAATGACTGCGGCTTCTAAATTGTTCTTTCCTCATAAAATGGAATTGTGTGGGACAGTTCTGCTCAGGATAGTCATTCGGGTCCCGAAGATGACAGAGATCTACAAATGTTTAATTTATAATAAGCATGACTGTTTCAAAGTTTCTACCAGCTGAAAACCATTAGAATGATGAAGCATGCATAGGAAGTGTCTGTGTGACATCCTGTGTGGATATCAAAGCTCAACTCTGTGATAACTTCTCAGAGCAAAGGAGGCTGAATTTTAATGCCTTTTTTCCAGCTTTAATTCATTAAAGACAAGGGAAGGAAAGTGAATTTTGTGGAGCATGTGTCATGAACAAGACCTTCCGCATAACAGAAGGAATATTCACCAAAAAGGCAGAAAGACGAACAGGTGTTATTGGGCTGTGAGACAATTTTAGAGCCTACATATGAGGTTCCTCTTAAACATCAATACATAGAAATATCAATGAAGGGAAGAGAAATTCAATTCTTAAATTCAAGTGAGAATTCTTTCTAACCTTACAGATTTAGAAGTCATTGTTTTATAGTTGGTTCAGTCATGAACTAAATGAGCTCATTTAATTAGAGTATAAAACCGAATAACCAAGTAAGGAAAGAAAAGAGAGGAAAGAATAAAACACAAATAGATAAATCTTAGAACCAAAATCTAACCTGACTAGAAACTGTCATAGAAAAATTCTGAAAAAGAGTACAGAAATTTCTGGAAAAATCATGACAGCTAAATAACACACAGGAGATAAGGTAGTGCAAAAATGAGAGTGCTTTCAATATAAAGTACTACAGAGAGATTAGGTCCGATTAGGATTGGGGTAAACCCTTTACGTTTGGCAGTTATAAGACATGACTGCATTTTAATGAATCAGTTTAAATGGTGTTATGAAAGAAAATTCAGGTTAAAGAGTTAACAATTATACAAAGGGAAAAGATTGTAACCACAAGGATAAACTAACAGAAATACTTTTTATTACAGTTAAAATAAAGCATCTAGTAACTTTACACATTGAAATAATAATTTAGACAAAGATTGGAGCTATAAAACCTAGAATGTAAAAAGAATGATTATTCTTATACAGAAAGTCTCTGTTTCTCTAACTAGTAAGAAGAGGATGAGATTCACATCTGTTAGTACTCTCGGGTGTAGCTTGTTAGATTTTTAAATATGAATTTATTTAAAATAGTTTGATGTATGTTTTAAAATAGAATTTGATTTTATAATTTTTCCTGTTACCTCTCTCATCGATTTTTCCTGTCAGTAGCTTCAATCAGTAGTTAAATGTTAAATGTTTATGTGTTAGGAGTTAAATTTTTAAAAGTGTGACAAAAAAGTTTAAAGGCTCTAAAAATACTTCAGTGAACATTATATTCAGTTACAATTATAAAAATTATAAAATTATAAAAATTACTGAACAACAATGTACAGGGTAAGTTAAAAGGATGTTGATACTAGCATAGTATAAATTATTATGTTTTTCCTTGCTTTTGTATTATTTTGAACAAAGTATATATTTATAATGTTTATGCTGGATCCAGGTTTCTGAAGTTTTCAACCACTAGATAAGGAGTTTGCTCTTATATTTATCCTGTTCATTCAAACTCAATTACACTCACAGTAGTAAAGAACAGAAAGGTAGCTAATTGTTGGGTGTGGAACTTAGAACTTCCTACTTTGTATAGTTATCTGGGATAAACAATATAATGAGCTTGATTCTCTCCACCACAGGGTGCATGGATTTAAACCTGGGAAGAAGAAAGAATTTTTAGAATCATAGTAAGTTAAATATCTTCATGGTTATCTAGTTTAGTCATAGTTCTCCAAAGATTTGGGTCTGTAAGAGTTTAATAAAAAAGAAAAAAA
>PVJX010041657.1:0-14551 GCA_004027295.1 Dolichotis patagonum
CCTACTCACAGAAGTAATAGTGAAATACTTCCCAAGCACAGAAAAAGAATTTGACATACAAATGAATGAGACAGAAGAGAAAAGTCAGAGCCTCCCGAGAACTGGCCATGCTGAGACTGGGAGGAGCCCACCAAGAAGCCAACTAGCCAGCCTGTCTGGTAAGCCTTGCAAGCCATGCAGGGCTCAGGAAGAGAAAGGTCAGAGTGCTTCTCATTCCCGGACCAGGGCATGGGCTGAAAATCAAACCCACCCCTAAGAAACTAGCTGTTTTGGAGGACAGGCTGAGTTGATAGCAAGTAAGGTATGAAAAGAAACTAAATGCTTGTATTGTTTGGTTGATTTTGCAGGCCTGGGGCCAGTGGTCTGAGCATCTCTCCAGAGAATGATAGTATGCAATATAGAAGGTATTGGGGATTTCTTGGTATCTTGTCTTTGAAATCTAATCTTGTTCTCACTGTTTTACTTTATTCTGATTAATTGCTTTGCTTTATTCAATATTTTAATTTGATTGGTTTTATTATGCTTTGTTTTGTTTTGGTTTGATTTTGCTATACCTGATGAAATGGACAACTATTGTGAAGACAACAAGATATACTCTGGTAGCTACTGTTGTTTTCCTAGTATCCTGCTTTGAGGTTATGCACCAATTTTTCTGCTTTGTTTTGATTGGCTTTGTTCTGTTTTGATTTGTTGGATTTTATTATCTTTAAAGTAAAAAAAATTTAAAAAATAAATGAGGCATACAGAATTCCAGTTAGTCATGACCAAAACAAGTCTACATCAAGGAGTATAAAATCAAGATTCCAGAAGTTCAGCACAAGGACAGAATACTAAAATCTGTGAGAAAAAATAAACAAATAAAGAAAAGGCCATCAGGATCACAGAAGACTTCTCACCATAAACTCCTAAGTCAAGGAGAGCTTGGAGTAAAATATTTCAAGTCCTGAAAGAAAAAAACCTTCCAATCCAGACTGATGTATCCTGCAAAATTATCATTAAGAATCAGTGGAGAAATAAAATACTTTCATGACAAATAACAACTGAAGAAAGTCATGAAAACCAAACCAGCTCTACAATGTACTCTTAAAGATATTCTAGAAAGAGATAACAAATGCTGTGATTCCAAGAATACCAATGGAAAGAAGCCACCAGATATGGCAAGCAATTAAACAAAGGGGAAAGACAGGGAGCCAGCAGCAGAAAAACAGTATGAGAAAGACAAGCCAACATATATCAGTTATAGCCATCAATGTAAATAGTCTCAATTCATCAATCAAAAGAAACAGACCAGAAAAATGGATCAAGAAACAAGATTCAACAGTATGTTGCATAAAAGAAACACATTTAACTCAAAAAGAAATCCACAGACTGAAAGTCAAAAGATAGAAAAGAAAAAACTACTCCATGAGACAGGAACCCCCCCCCAAAAAAATCAGGGGTAGCTATTCTATTTGCAGACAATGTGAACTTGAAGCCAAGATAGATCAAAAGAAATAAAGAAGGTCACTACTTACTTGGTAAGAGAAAACTCCAAGAAGAGATATTTATCATAAATATGTATACACCAAATGCAGGTGCACTCAACTATATAAAACAAATATTAATGGACATTAAAAAGCACTAACAAAATTGCAATGGGGAACCCTCTGTTACAAACAGATAACTAGATTAAAAAACAATAAAAATATCAGAACTGAACCAAATCCATTAACAAATGGGCTTAATAGCTGTCTACAAAGTGTTACAACCCATATCAAAATACACGTTATTCTCAGCAGTGTATGAGATGTTTTCCAAATAGACCACACACTAGCCCATAGAACATGCTTAAGGAAATGCAAAGAAATTGAGATTACCCAATGCATATTATCTGATCACAGTGCAATGAACTAATATAAAGAATCAATAAATCAAAGAGTTTATTCTTTTAAAGACTAAAAAAAAATCAATAAACCCTTAGCCAACCTTATCAAAAAAGGAATAAAAGACTCAATTTCATGCAACTGGGAATGAAAAGGGTAAAATCACAACGCATCCTATGATATCAAGAAGATCATCAGTACCTACCTTGATAGCCTTTCTTCTGGTGAGATGAAAAACACATATGAAATGGATAGATTCCTAGATACATGTAAATTACCAAAGTTGAGTCAAGAGGATATAAAAACTCTAAGCCAATATAAGTCAATGAAATAAAAAATGTAACTAAAAACTTACCAACAAACAGAAGCCAAAGTCTTGGTGGATCCACTGCTGAATTCTACAAGAAATTTGGTATTACTTAATGCCATTACCTTTCAAACCCTTTAATGAATTTGAACAGATTCATTCCTGGAATCAAGCATTACTCTAATACCAACACCAGGGAAAGATCCATCCAAAAAAAGAGAACTACAAGCCAATCTCTATAAATGAACATTGAGGCAAATGTCCTCAGTAAAATGCTGGCAAACAGAATGCAGCAAATCATCAAGAAAATTATACACCATGACCAACTAAGATTCATCCCAGGGATGCAGGGATGGTTCAGCATACACAAATCACTGTACTAACACAGCAAAAATACATGGTCATCTTAATAGAAGCAGGAATAGCATTTGACAATGTCCAATACACATGCATGGGACAAAGCAAAAACTACAAAAAATTGGAATAGATGGTCTTTATTTCAACCTTATAAAAGTCATCTATGACAAACAAACAACCAACATCGTACTAAAAGGTTAAAAACTGAAATCTTTCTCTCCAGAATCAGGAATAAGATAAGGATATCCACTATCACCATTCCCATTCATTATAGTTCTGGAAACATTAACCAGAACAATTAAATAAGAGAAACAATGTAAGGAATTAAGACTGGAAAGGAAAAATTTAAATTATCATTAGTTTCAGATGACATGATACTCTACATAGAAGACCCCCAAAAACTCCACCAAAAGACTTTTAGATTTAATAACCAAGTTGAGTAGCATAGCTGAATACAAATTCAATATTCAAAAAGCAATAGCATTCAAATACACAAACAATAAACTCAGTGAGAGTGAAATTAGGGAATTCGTACTTTTCATAATAGGAAAAATTAAATGAAATACTTAGAAATCAATCTATCAAAGGAAGTAAAAGATCTCTACACTGAGAAAACAGTGCTCTAAAAAAAGTAAGCTTAAAAAGGAGATCAAAAATTATATCAGATGAAAAAATATTCCTTGCTCTTGGATAGGAAGAATCAGCATAGTAAAATGGCCATATTCCCAAAACTTTTATACAGATTTAATGCAATTCCAATCAAAATACCATTAGCACACTTCACAGAACTACAGAAAACATTCTTAAAATTCATTTGAAACCAGAAGAAATCTAGAATAGCAAAAATAATTCTGGGCAACAAAGGCAAGGGAGCATCACAATCCCTGCCTTGAAATTATACTACAAATACTTTGATAAAAGCAGCATGATACTGACAAAAAAAACTGACCCAAAAATCAGTGGAACAGACAGGAAGATGCAGAAACAACTCCAAACACACTCAGCCACCTTATCTTTAATAAAGGGCCCAAACATCATCAATGGAAGAAAGTTAGCCTCTTTAATAAATAGTTCTAAACATTTTTTAATAACCGATAAAGGATGGCCCTTGGAAACAAACTCTTAAGAAAAATAAATTGAACACACATGTAAATATTGCCTTGGCTCTCTGGTGTGAGACACTGGTCAGCAGCCATGGCTTGGGCAGGCAGCAGCTGCCCCGGGGAAGAGCCGCCCAGAGTCTCCTGAGATCTGCACCATGTTGGAACTTAGGGCACTGGGAAGCCAAGCAACCAGCCCACCTCCCTGGTACACAGCCCTGAGCCTACCAGCGTGCAAGCTGAGAATCAAACATCCCATCCACCCTGTCACCTTCCTCTAGCAAATGGGAGCCAGAGATCTGAGCATCTCTTGGGAGGTTGACTATACACCATATTAACACATGTTTCCAGTACACAATGATTACATCCATCGTAGGGATTGTGAGTCTGTATGTAACATCTTAATTCTATGTTTTCTGTCCCCTTTCTCTCCTCTCCTGCCAACCCTTCTTCCCATCCACATTACGAAAGCTCTATTTCCTTTTGTCTTTCAGTTTTTTGCTTTCAATTCTTTTTGTTCCAATGTTTACTTTACATTTCCTTTTCCTTCTTTTCCTTCTCCTCCCCATCTCTTCTTTCCTTTCCCATTTGAACTTCTTCCTACTTCCTAACATCTCTTCCCTGTTTTGCTCATTTACACTTTGGATTCCTCATACATGTGAGGAAATCATGTGACACTTAAACTTCAGTGCCTGGTTTGTTTCACTTAAGAGTAAGGTCCTGAGATGTATCTATTTATCTAAAAATGTCTCAAGTTTATTCTTCTTTATGGCAGAGTAGTACTCCATTGTTTATAAATATCACATTTTCTTTACCCATTCATCTGTCGGTGGACATACAAGCATTTCCAAGATTTAATTATTATGAACTATGAGTATATATGTATCACTGTAATATGATGTCTTTAACTCCTTCAGGAAGATACCTAGAGGGAGAATAGCTGAGTTGAAGGGAGGAACATCAAGTTTTAGTTTTTTGAGAGATCTCCGTACTGGTTTCCACAGTGATTCCACCAATTTATATTCCCACCAACAATGAAGAAAGGTTACTTTTTCCCTACAGACACAAGCAGAAATTTTATGATCATTTCTTTTATAGTCTATTTTTGTGCTCAGAAAGGCTGCTTTGCAAAAAAGAAAAAAGACACTGAACTATTTTAAACCAATTTTGTAAAGATCAGTGGGACATGTATTTTACTCTATGATCAAAACTTTGTCTCTTGAACTTTTGATCCTCTCTCCTCTTCTTTTTCTTTCTTTTGTGTGGCTCTTAATTAATAATACCTCTTTCTACAGCTTGCTTGTCATGTTTTTATTCCTTGACTTGCTTCTTCTTTATTGCTTTTACTTAATTCATGATAAATTCATTTTTAGTTTGCTCTAAAAATCTTCCTAATCAAAGCAGCAAATGATTCTGAACACTGCGCAGCCACACACACACTCTCTGACACGCCGGAGATGCTGACGAGCTTGGAAAGGTTTTCTCAGGGTCTCAAGATTTCAGCAGTTGCTAATATGCCACATTTTCACAGATATATCCTTCACTGTCTTGACAAATTTTTACTTTGTAATCTACTGCTCTTCAGGGTGGAAGTCTTTGTCCAATATTCCCCAATGTTTGAAAGCACTAGCTGCTTCTGCCGCAGGAGCAGGGTCATCAAGGTTATGCCAGATTGCTCGATGATGGATTGTCCAGGACAGCACTTCCAAAATCTTTGTACAGTACGTCACAGGCAGGTCAAAGATCGTGTTGTTTTTCTTGCGGCCCTCTATCAATGGATGCATACGGTCACTCGGTGCTCTGTTCCAGAAGGCAGCAGGGTTTCCAGAGGGTCAATATAAGTCCCATGAAAGGTCCTGAATGGGAACCGTGATGTTCCCTAAGTATCTAGTAACCTAGAGTAAACTAAGTATGTTGAGACATAAACAATAGAAGGACAAATGCCAGATAAGGTGGCCTCCTTGATTCGGTGAAGTGTCTTCAAACTGACCCATTATATAAAAAAGTAAAATAATTATTTTGGCAAGTGATGAAACAGTACTAAAACTCTTTGACTTTGAACTTTATGACTTGGTATTATTTAGAAATATTATATAGCACTATTATTAATAAATACTACATTTATTAACCCATTTCACATCAAAGTTAGAAAATGTCTTATTGTAAAACTATTTTGATAAACTTTTATGTAGTTCTAATAGCAGCTATTAAAGTCATATATAATGCAGAAATTCTCTTGAATTATTTCATATACACTTCACATATACCTGCTGAGTCTCACATATCTCTTGAAATATGAAAAATATTTTGTTCACTTCTCAGCAACACTGTACCTAGAGGGTAAAAAAATGGTTTTTTTTATTTCATCTAGAAGGAAGGGAATTTTTATTACATATATTCTTAAATCACTAGTATGCATTAGTTTGCTAATATGAATACATTAAAATCAATTCCATTATAGAAACCCTGTATGGATTCCATTTTTCTACCATCGAAATGAAACACAGCATTTGAAGAACATTTAGTTTCGCTTGTATGTTTTTATTCCAAAACTGAAAGCACTGTGTATTTTTTAAAGATTATGTTAGCTTTTCCAATATAGTAATCATCTGTTTTCAAATTATAAAGAATTCATATTTGAGCCTGGAGGAAAAGTTCAGTGGCAGATTTGTGCTTAGCATACACATGACCCTGGTTTGGATCCCCAGAAAGAGAGAGAGAAAAACTAAGCATCATTTATAATTTTTACTGAATTAGGTATATGAAGTCATTTAGTTGTTTAGTCAATTTATGTACTGTGAGATTTCACGTTGTTCTTTAACAAAAGGAGTCAAACTGGTACTTTGACGCATATGAGAAATCACTCATGTTATATATGTACTTGACAAGTAGGATCTTATATGACAGTAGAAACATAAATGTGTGTGTGATTTCAAGTGTGAGGCATTGCATCTGCAAGTCACCATTAGGACTATCATATAAACAAGTTGAATCCCCTCCACTATGCCCAAGGGCAATCCAGGTCCAAGAAGCTTTGTATCTGTGAACTGATCATGAGTTTCAACTGACAAGATAAGGTCTAGAAAAACACAGTCGAGTGCAGACATTGCAAAGCACAGACCCAAAATGCTCGGCCCCTCTTCTATCCTTACTCTAGACCAGCTGCTCCCTGTGCAATATACAGCAAATTATTGTACCTTCCTGTTAGGTTTAGTGTGAAGATTCAGTGAGGGAATCCATGCACCACAGAGTTGGCATAATGCTTAGCACAAATTACAAGGGGTCCAAGTATGAAAGATACTAAGCAAACTAAGACGTAAGATAAAGTCCAAAGTCTTTTCTGGCTCTAAAGTTCTACAAGCTACTCGTGTCTATATCTCCAGGAATAGGAATTCTGTCTAGAGACGCTTCCTTCAGACAGCATCTATCTCTAGAAATATAGGCTGGTTAAAAGTGAAACAGTAGGGGATTTAGCTCAGCGGTTTAAGTGCTTGCCTGGCAAGCATGAGGTTGTGAGTTCAATCACCGGTACAAAAAAAAAAAAAAGTGAAACAGTAACCTAAACACCTTCCTCTCAGTCGCTTCATGGTATAGTGTTGGCACATTTCAAAAATGTAGAAAGGAAAACTAGTTGAAAATCTCAGTGCAGATTAGTAGAAGGATGGCTCATCTTAGAATCTACAATTTAATAATTCATTGTTCTTTGCAGATTTAATATGTACGTTTAAGTATAAAAACTAAGAATCCAATAATAAGGAAGCTGCTTTACTCAAATTTCCTTTCGGAGGCAGGATCTGCCGTAGCATGACAGCAGGATAACAAAGGTGACCATGATAAAGAGCTGCACTTATTTATTGAGACTCTAACTGGGGCCTACACTAAGAACATGGCGTAAGTTATCTAGTGTAATTTCCAGTAACATCCTATCACACAGGATCTGGAAAATTAAGACGTTTTCCTGGACGTGCAGTGATTAGAAGTCAGAACTAGGATCCACGTCCAGATCTGATGATATTCTTCCCACTGTACCGGGTATCTCCCCAGCGGAAGGTGAAGAGCTCGGGTCTCCAACACCACAATATACTTCCCTGGCTTCAAGGGCCAGAGCAAGACAAACGATGGTGCCGAGGCCACCCATGGTTTCAGCTCTGGGGACATTCTGAAATGCTCTAAGGCAAGTTTGTCTTCAAGAAAATGAGTAGGGCTAGAGATTTAGCTCAGTGGCACAAGCACCTGCCTCACAAGTGCAAGGTCATGAGTTCAATCCCCAGAACCAAAAAAAAAAAAAAAAAAAGTGGTATCAAAGGGACCACCTGTCTCCATTTACAGATGAGAAACTGAGCTACTACCAGAAAATTAGCCAGCCTCATTACTGCTACCCCAACTGCAACTAGAGAATGAATGAGTCTAAGAGGAAACAGCAATTCCATTTCCAAGCTTGACCTGGTCACTCAGATCTCCAGTGCTATGCTCATGGTGCCCGCTGGTTCCGTGTATTTTGCGATTTGGCAATAAGTTTATGTAAGTGAAATCTTTATTGCCAGAAAACTGGAAATAAAAATCCAGTGAGTCTTCATGCATGAGGATTTATACTCATACAACAAGGTTTAATAGAATTTTTTAATTTTGGAGTAGAAGACATGTCAAATGCAGTTTACATTTCTCAGCCAGTAATTATATTTACTTACAAGCTGCTATTACATTTTTAGAGACAGACACAGCAAATAATAAGAGGTTTTATTTGAAAGGAGAAACAAGAGTGCAGGTCTTTTTCGAAGAAAGAAGTCTAACAAATTTATGAGACCTCACATACAGCTATAATATAATAAATTAGAAGCATTAATAGAATTGTGAGCTACAGTAACCTGCACTCATGGAATGCCTATTTGATGGAGCTCGATAATACAGTTTATCATCGACTCCATGGAATTCCCACAATATATTAGCTGTGGTGTGACAATAAAGCGCACACAGTCAGGGGCATGTCCCTTTGGACACACATTCCCTTCCCACACTTATTTTACCAGGGAGACAACTCCGAGCAGTTTAATTAAACTGCACTGCAATGAATTAGTCCAGGTCTTAGCCTCCTGACAGAGAGGGGCCTGGCAGTGCCACAGGGGTTTGTCCCCTTGTGACACCAAAGAGACTTCAGAAAACCTGGGAAAAAAGTGTAGAGACTCTCAGTGACAGTGTCACCGAGCGAGCCGAGAGCTGTCAATCAGATCATTTCAGGAAATGTTAAACCCTGGAGGGTAGATTTTGTATTTTTCTCTTTGTTGCCTCTGGGTCGGTTTTTGGAGGAACAGTTAAATCCGTTAGGAAGGCTATGTGGTATTCCTTCAGTCGGGCACAAGAACTTCATGGCATATTTTAAATAAAAAGAGCTTTGCTATGTTAAAGTCCACTGTGTATTCATACCCAGCTCTGGAAAGACAAGTCAAAAAGCAGTAACTTGAAATACACTTAGAGTGATGATGAATTCAAATAAAACTCTATTGGAAAGAACATATGAATAAAAACATTTTGCTCAAAGTAAAAATTCTCTAGCATGCTCTATATCCAAGACAGGAGTGTATTACAGAAAACACCTTATTTCCCCAGAGTTTACAAGGGAAAATCAACAATGTAGTGGGGTTCCTCCCCAAGAGCACGGAAGTTCTTGCATTATTGATAAATATTCTTATTTTATCTGAATGTTGTTTATTAATTCATGAGAAGATTTTGGAATTGAAGAATAAAAATTTACAAAACAACAATTGTTTTAATAGCTGTTTCTAGCTAGCCATTGAATATTTAAGTAAATCAATACACAAAGACCTCAAAAGAATTTACGAGACAATGGCAATTAGGTCTCTAATAACTTGGCTCCATTTACATGCCAGACATGGCACCTTAGTGATGGGTATGCCATGTCGCCACCCTGCCTTCAGCTGGAAACCCTGAGAAATGACTGTCGCATTAGGTGTCATATAAGAAAAGCTGACCTCGAACCCTCAGCACTTGATCTTTGCACTGCAAGTGACCATTTGTCACTGTTGCCCAGAGCTGGAACTCAGGTGACTTGGTACAACAGTAACCTTTGAAAAGAATAGAATAATTGTAAGCATTTCCCAAGTTTGGCATAGAAGATACAAAGTTGCTTTTAAAAAAATGAATACACAAATTAAAAGCAAGGAATTAAAATGTTTTGCTCATAGAAAATATGCTTTCTAATCATTACAAATATTATCTGGACTTGAAAATTTTGTTCAAAGGAAAGAAAGATTGATCATTGCTTGAAAATTTTTTCTGTGATGACACATTCGTCTGTAGGTAAAAGTATTCCTACTAGAGCAAGCACATTAACGTACAGCAACTGCAGTGACTAATTCACAAAGAGCAATGTTCCAAACAGTGCTGCATTCTGTGAAAAGGGATTCCCAAGTAATGTAACTGTTCCTATTACCACATTGTAAGCTTTGAGGATAATACTGTTTCCCCCACTTTTTTCATCTGAAAATCTTAGAATTGGAGGTAGTGGAAAGAGATTTGTCTATGACATTTCCAGTATTCTGGAGTTTTTTTCAATTCAAATGGTTCTAGAAATCTCTGTGTTTCCTAAGTGTCATTACTATAGATTAGCGATCATTGTGTGTGGGAACTGCAATAAGGGTATACAGTACACTTAGTGAGGGGTGGGTCCTAATTACCAGTAGAATCATGGGTATTTGCTATTATTAGTGTCACTTTATAGAGAAGCAAACTGGGATTCAACAAATTAAATAATCTACTCAAAAGCAGCAGAGCTAATACGTAGCTGAACTGGGATACAAACTGTATGACTGCTGTTTTAACAATAGATGGTCTTGGCGGGCACGGTGTTGCATGCCTGTCATCCTGGCACTCAGGAGCCTGAGGCAGGAGGATTGCTGTGAGTTCAAGGTCAGCCTGGGCAACACAGTGATTCCAAGAAAAGCCTGAACTACATAGTGAGACTCTGTCTCAAAGTAAATAAATGAATAAATAAAAATTTAAAAATAAAAATAGGTACTCTTAAATTTTTAACCACAGTATCTTACTCTCAAAAGTTTGGAGATTTTTCTTGACACTAAATATTTCTATACTATGTTTTTCAAAAATGCTTTAATTTCTTCAACATGTTGCTATGAGATTGGATTCACTTTATTTTTAATAGACCCATCCTGTCATGTAGTGATAAAGGCAAAAACAAAGTTTCTTATTTGATAAAAAAAAAAACTTTTGTAGTCCTGTTTCACTTTTTTCCTCAAACAAGAAGATGTTCACCACATCTTTTGCAAGCCTTCCTCCAGGCACTGTACCTCCACGGGAAGGGAAAAGGAGCACCATTGCTTCCAACCAGACACACGTGCACATCTGACCTCAAAAATAAAGCATCACCTTTATTGTCAAAGGAGGAAATGTAACCAGGGCTCAAAGTTAAGATGAACTATTTACACTTATCTCCTCCCGTCACTTCTGCTTCCCTACCCAGCCTTGATTAGAAAGATTGACAATGATCTACACTAGGGGCATATAATTTATTTGCTTATCAATTTACTGGAATTAGAACACTATATTTCAGTGAACTCAACCTACCAGTTTAACATCGATGGCCCTTGATTTCCTTTATTTATTTTATATTCCCTCCTTTTCTCACTTTATACCATATATGAAACAAAGTTTTTATCGGTCATTGAATGTTTTATTCTGAAAAGTCAACCATCTCAATGAAAAAAAAAATTAACCATCTCAGTTTCTACACCCAGAGAACTAAGATTTGGCAGATTTGGCAGCATGGTGACCTGCATGCACGTGCGTGTGCACAGACACACACACACACTTTTCAAAAAAAACATTAAAAATGATATGAAAATCCTAGATACAGATGTAACAGCTCAATATGTAAAGTTACAGCTGGTGTTAAATGAATTAAAAGAAGCAACAAAGAGTTTCCAAAGATGGTGGACTGGTAGGTAGCAGGAGAAAGATCCTTTCTGAGAGAGACAGCTTAAATGCAAGAATTTAACACCCTGGAGAGACCCAAACAGAGAGAGATGGACTCTCTCAACCCAGGAAGAAACTAAAGTTTAAAAAAACGCTCAAATATGAGGTCCCGGGGCTACCATTACTGAAGCTAAGATCAGCAAGCATGGCGCCCTACTCAAGCCACCTGAATTCCTGCCCGAGAGCGACCTGACCAACCAAACTGCGCTGATGTGACCGGCTTGAGTGGCCGGAGCATGGAGCTGAACATCCCTGCATGCGGCTTGCCCGGACCCGGCCCTGCACACGACCCACCCAGAGGCACCGTGAATTTGCGCCACAGCTGTGCTGTAGTTGGAAGTCGGGGAGCCCAGCAGTTCTCAGAGACCAGCATCAACACGCGGTGAGTGATGAAAATAAGACCCTCCCACAGGAAAGGGGAAACTGACTGGAAGACATGTTGGATTTGGGCAGGACAGCCTTAACTCCATAAGGAGTGGCTTCAGTTGGTTGCTCCCCTCCCTGAGCAGATTGGTGGAATCTGCTTGGATTGGGCCGTGCCCCTGGCTGGGACCCAGTGGTTTGCTACAAACCAATTCCCTGAGCACAGCCGCACACTGAAGCAGTGAAGGCCTGCAAAAGTTGACTGGCCCAGAGGAGAGGAGCCAGTGCACACTGCACTTGTTTCAACTTTACTCTCTGATAGCGGCCGGCAGAGGGCAGAAGCCCCGAGCCTGCGTGCTCCAGAGGAGCCTTAACCAACAAGCAAAGGGGCTGGGAATTACACTGTACACTTGTATGGAAGGAACCAAAAACATGATGAGAGGAAGATATAAGAAAAAAACCCCAGCCCCCAACCCTGAGAACATTGATCCAGGAGAGGTAAATACAAAAGAGATTGAGGGCAACAAACATACAACATCAAACACAGTGGTAGCAGACATAAAGAGATATCTTTGGGGCCTCGTAAACAAGAGATAAGTAGATTAATAAAAGAAAGGCTGGGCATCTCTCAAGAAGACACAGACAGAAGAATGGAGGAACACAAAAGGAGAGAAATGTTTAATGAAGAAAACTAGAAAAACCCAGAACTCAAGAAGCAAATACAAAGAGATTATCAGGAAACTAAAGACTCTATAAAAAGCTGTCAAAACTGCTTGAAAGAAACCAAAGACAGACTGTCAAAAATTGAACACAGGCTTGCAATGTGTGATCATGAAAGAGAAGCTCTCTTAAAAATAACAAGGGAGCAGGCAGTAACAATTGGAAGGCTAGAGGATGACAAGAGGATCTATAACTTAAGAATAAAGCATGTGAATGAAGAAGCAGGAGTCAAAACAGAGGAACTGCGAAGGCTATTCACAGAAATCATTAAGGAAAATTTCGCAAGCATAGAAAAAGGAAATGATATGCAGATGTATGAAGCATACAGAACTCCAGCCACCTACAACCAAAACAGAGCTACACCTAGACACATAATAATCAAGATATCAGAAATTCAATATAAGAACAGAATATTAAAAGCCATCAGAGAAAAGAAACAGATCACCTATAAAGGAAAATCCATCAAAATCACAGCAGACTTCTCGACACAGACCATCAGGTCAAGAAGAGCTTGGAGTGAAATAATTCAAGCCCTGAAGGAGAACAACCTTCAGCCCAGATTGATGTATCCTGCAAAACTCTCTCTAGAAATTAATGGAGAAACAAGATGCTTCCATGACAAAGAGGAACTTGGAGAATTTGTCACCACCAATCCAACCCTACAAAAAATACTGAAGGACATTATAGAGAGAGAGAGAACAAGAATATGAGCATTTCAGGAACAATGGCAGAGAGCCCTCAGTGAACAGGGCAGACAGTGGAGTGGAACAGAAAAATAGACTACCAATGGCAGAAAAACAGAATAGCAGAAATAAGGCAGAGAAGATTGGCTGTAATCTCTAGTATAGATGACCTTGAAATATTAACAGAGAGAAACACAGGCAGAGTAGATCAGGAGATAGGGTCCACTGAGATGCTCTATATAGGGAGGCAGTGGGACCCAAAACAAGGAGTGCACCCTATGGGAGTGAAAGGGGAGGAATTGTCTAAAAAAGGAAGGCAGAGGATATTGTTAATTGGGTTAATTGGATAATTATTCTCATCACTCTGCTTGGATGGATTGCATGCTGTTCCAGTTTGTCTACTTACGCTAGACTTGAGGACATGGTCAGCTATCCCAAAAATAAGAGGACATATTATGGTAATCATCCTTAATTTCCTATCAACTTAATCTGAATCCCTTTATAACTTATACTGTCTTATTATGACTGATCTTATTTGAATCTGGGTTGTTAGACTGCTACTTTAGATTGACTGATTTTATTTAAATCTGTTATGATTGATAGCATCAAGTGTAAGAGTATAGGCAACTACACTGAAGATGTCAAGATTCATTAAGATACCCACTCTGGTTTGATTATTACTTGCTTTTGAAGTCTTATAATGTCTCCAATGCTTTGTTATTATTAATGTTGTTATATACTGCTGAGACATCACGGTAACCATTGTAGATCACCTTGTATTGCAGTTATATATGACTTTTTTGCTTCATGCTTTTCTAGGAATTGTTTTGTTTTATCTTGATTTGTTTTGTTTTTACCTCTAATACAAAAAGGATAGATATACATTTAAAGGCTCATGCATGTGTAGAGCTTATAAACAGTTTACGAGAACCAACTATATAACACATGTTGAAATGAACAACTACTTTGAAGAAAAAGAGACACTATAGTACCCAGTGCTGATTCCATAATGTCATGATGTGTAATCCAGCAAAATTATCATTCTTTGTTCAAAGTTATTTTAGCTTCTTTTGTTTTGTTTAAGTTCAACACACATGAAGGTATGGACAGCTGTTTTGAGGAGAATGAGAGACACTATGACAGCCACTCTTG
>PVJX010041658.1:0-14544 GCA_004027295.1 Dolichotis patagonum
TCTGTTTGGGTTGTAGGTGGCTGGAGTTCTGTATGCTTCATACCTCTGCATATCATTTCTTTTTTCTATGCTTGGGAAATTTTCCTTAATAATTTCTGTGAACAGCCTTTGTAATTCCTCTGGTTTGATTCCTGCTTCTTCATTCACATACTTTATTCTTAAGTTATAGATCCTCTTGTCATCTTCCAGTCTTTGTATCATTACTGCCTGCTCCCTTGTTATTTTTAAGAGATCTTCCCTTTCAGGACCCCACATTGCAAGCCTGTGTTCAATTTTTGATAGTCTATCTTTGGTTTCTTTCAAGCAGTTTTGCCAGCTTTCTATCGAGTCTTTAGTTTCCTGATAATCTCTTTGAATCTGCTTCATGAATTCTAGGTTTTTTCTGAATTCTTCATTAAATTTTTCTCTCCATTTGTGTTCCTCCATTCTTCTGTCTGTATCTTCTTGAGAGGTGCCCAGCCCTTCTTTTATTAATCTACTTATCTCTTGTTTAATTTGAATTAATATTTCAGTTTTGGTCCCGCTTACGAGGTCCTGAAGATATCTCTTTATGTCCCCTAATGCTGTGTTTGATGTTGCATTTTTGCTGCCCTCAATCTCTTTTGTATTTACCTCTCCTGGATCAATGTTCTCAGGGTTGGGGGCTGGGAGTTGTTTCTTATTTCTCCCTTTCATCATGTTTTTGGTTCCTTCCCTACAAGTGTACAGTGTAATTCCCAGACCCTTTTCTTGTTGGTTAAGGCTCCTCTAGAGGGCGCAGGCTAGGAGCTTTAGCCCTCTTCAATAGGTTATCAGAGATTAGAGTTCACCCACTGACAGTGTGCACTAGCTCCTCCCTTCTGGCCAGTCAACCTTTGCAGGCCTTCATGACCTTGAACTCATGACCTTGTGCTTGCCAGACAGGCACTTATGCCACTGAGCTAAATCCCCAGCCCTAGGGGGAGATTTATAGCAATGAATTCTCACATCAGGAAAATGAAATGAGCACAATAAATGATCTAGTGCTCCCCCTCAAACTTCTAGAAAAAGAAAAGCAAGACAATCCCAAAAGCCAAAGAAGGAAGGAAATTATAAAGATCAGAGAAGAACTGAACACAATGGAAACTAAGACAACAATACAAAGAAATAATGAATTGAAAAGTTTGTTCTTTGAAAAAATAAAATAGATTAATTCCTAGCCAACCTTATTAAAAAAAAAGAAAAAAACTCAAATTCATGGAATAAGGAATGAAAAGAGTGAAATCACTATACATCCTGTGAAATTCAGAAGATCATCAATATCTACTTCGAAAATCTTTACTTGCATAGGATGGAAAATACAGAAAAAAAGGACAGATTCCTAGAAGTGTTATGAATTACCAAAGCTGAATCAAGAAGATATAAAAATTCTGAATAACCCAGTATCAGTTAATGAAACTGAAATTGTAATTAAAAACTTACTAACAAAGAAAAACCCAGGTCTTGATGGATTCACAGCTGAATTCTACAGGAAATGTAGAGAAGACCTAGCACTAATATGCCTCAAATGCTTTCATGAGATTGAAAGGGAAGCAATTCTCTCTACCTCATTCTGCAGGCAAGAATTGCCCTGAGACCAAACCAGAGAATGACCTAATCCAAAAAGAGAACCACAGGCCAATCTCCCTAATGAATATAGATGCAAAAATCCTCCATAAAATAGTAGCAAACAGAATGCAGCACATCATCCAAAAAGATTATACACCACAACCAAGTGGGATTCATCCCAGGAATGTAGGGATGGTTCAAAGTATGCAAATCAGTAAATGTGATACACCATGTCAGCAGAGCCAGAAACAATCACATGATCATCTCAATAGATGCGGAAAAAGATTTTGATAAAGTCCAACACTCATTCATGATAAAAACCTAGAAAAAATTGAAGTAGATGGTTTCTACCTCCATCTAATAAAAGTCACCTATGACAGACCAACGGCCAATAATATACTGAATGGACAAAAACTGAAAGCTTTTACTCTAGAATCAGGAACAACACAAGGATGTCCACTATCACCATGCCTATTCAATATAGTTCTGAGAACATTAGCCAGAGCAGTTAGCCAATAGAGAAAAATAAAAGTATGGATAGGAAAGGTAAAAATGAAATTATCATTATTCAGAGATGATATGACACTCTTCGTAGAAGACCCCAAAAACTCCACTAAAAGACTTCTAGATTTAGTGACCAAATTCAGTAGCATAGATGTATACAAAGTCAACGCTCAAAAATCAATAAAATTTTTGTATATAAGCAACAAATTCACTGAGATGGAAATTAGGGAAGCCACACCCTTCACAATAGCATCCCAAAAAATGAAATACTACTGGGAATATAGCTCAGTAGCAGAGTGCCTGCCTGGCAAGCATGAGGTCATGAGTTTGATTCCCAATACCAGAAATAAATAAATAAATAAATAAATAAATATTTAGGAATCAATCTAAGGGGGCAAAAAGGAATCAATATAACAAAGGATGTAAAAGAGCTATACATTAATAATTACAGTAGTCTGAAAAAAGAAATTGAAGGGAATTTCAGAAAATGGGAAGATATTCCTTGCTCATGGATAGGAAGAACTAACATTGTGAAAATGGCCATACTCTCAAAATTGTTTTACAGATTTAATGCAATCACCATCAAAATACCATTAGCATAATTTACAGAACTAGAGAAAACATTCCTAAAATTCACTTGGAAACAAAAGAGACCTAGAATAGCAAAGGCAACCCTGGACAACAAAGGCAAAGGCAGGAGGCATCATAATTCCTGACTTAAAATTGTACTACACAGCTACTGTGAAAAAATCAACGTGGCACTGGCAAAAAAAAAAAAAAATCACAGATCTGAGGATCAGTGGAACAGAACAGAAGATTCCGACAAAGCTACAAACACACTCAGCCACCTTATTTTTGACAAAGGGGCCAAACATGTTTACTGGAAGAAAGATAGTCTCTTTAATAAATGGTGCTTGAAAAACTGGCTTTCCACAAACTGAAGACTAAAACTGGACACATACTTATCATAATGCACTAACTAAAGTCAAAATGGAACAAAGATCTAAATATTAATGCAGAAACACTAAATCTAGTAGAAAACAAAGTAGGTAGAAATCTTGAAGATAGGCAAAGAGTTCATGAACGAAAGCTAAACTGCACAGGAAATACTTCAAAGAATCAACAAGTGGGATCTCATCTTACTAAAAAGGTTTTGCACATCAAAAGAAATCACCAACAGAGTGAAAAGAAAACCCACAAATTAGGAAAACATTTTAGGTGACTGTCTTTCAGACAAAAGACATCTATCTGGAACATATAAACAATTTTTAAAAATCAGGTCCCCAAAATTCAAACTCAGTCAAAAAATGGGGATCTGAGATGAATACACACTTCTCAGATGAAGAAATACAAATGGAAAATAAATACATGAAAAAAAGTTCAATATCATTGGTCATTTAGGAGACACAAATTCAAACAAAACTGAAATTCCGTCTCACACCAGAATGGCTATTATCAAAAAAGCATCTAATAACGAATACTGAAGGGGCTGTGGGGATAAAAAAAACCCTTCTCCTCTGTTGATGGGAGTGTAGATTGATGCAACCATTATGGAAATCAGTGTGGAGATTTCTAAAAAAAAACAAATACTAGGATTAGAGACCCCATTTCCCTCCTGGGTATCTTCCCAGGAGAATTGAAAACATCATATCACAGAAATATATGTGCACCCAAGTTCATAGCAGCACAACTTGTAGTAACTAAATCTTGAAAAACAATCCAAATGCCTGTCAGCCAAGGAATGGATAAAAAAAGACGTGGGTTGGGTTTTTTTTTTTTAAAGTATACAATGAAGTATTACTCAGCTATATAAAAGATAAACTCCAGGATTTTATAAGATCCTAGAGATCATACTCATAAGTGAAATAAATCACTCACATGTATAAACATTGTATTATCTCACTAGTGTAAGAAATAAAAAGAGTAAACAAGTTCAAAAGGTACAACAGATATTGTGAAAGAAACTGTTCAAAAAGGAAAGAACAACTAGGATGGGGGAAAGAAGGAAGGGGGAAAACAGAAATATATATACATATACAAGATCGCTCAGATCGCTACTAATTCTATTAGTTCATTGAAAGGAATAGTGCTTATATTCTTTGATTAATTTTGCATGCCCATATCTGGTAATCTGAGCAAATATTTTGAAGATAATATGCAATATAATAACCATTGTTAATTTCCTATCACCCTGTTTTGAAATTCTGTATCATTTTTATTGTTTTTTATTCTCTTTAAAATAAAAAAATTTAAACAAAGAAACAAAATAAAAGAACTCTTAATGTATTTCAGTAGTAGGATGTATGTGTGAGGCCATGGGTTCAGTTCTAAGTTCTGGGGAAAAAAATAAAAAGCAAAGAATCTGAACAGAAATTTCTTCAAAGAATATGAACACGGCCAGGGATACAGCTCAGTGGTATAAGCACCTGCCTGGTAAGTGCAAAGTCATGAGTTTGATTCCCAGTACCAAAATAATAATAATAATAATAATAATAATAATAATAATAATATATTCAAATGATTAATCAACCATGAAAAGAAGTTGAACATCATTAAACATCACTATTTTTTTTGAAACATGGTCTCACTATGCAGTTCAGGCTGGCTTTGAACTCATTTTGTAGTCTAGGTTGACCTTAAACTCTCAGTGATCCTCCTGCCTCAGCCTCGTAAGTGCTGCGATTATAGGCATGCACCACCATACCTGGTATTCATCACTAATTATTAAGGAAGAGTAAATTAATACTACTTCACATCCATTAATATGGCTATTATCAAAAACCCCAAAATAACAAGAGTCGATAAGGACATGGAGAATTTAGGATGTAAAAGGCATGGCTGTTGTAGAAACCAAAACTGTGGTTCCCCAAAAAGTTAAAAAGAGAATTAGCATATGCCTCACCTCTCTTGCTTCTGGGTATAAACAGAAGACCTGAAAATGGGATCCCAGAGATATGTGTGCACCGACAGCAAGCAACGTTCATAGCTAGTTGCAGTATTGTCAACAGCTGAAACACAGGAGCACCCCGTCCACTGACAGATGAGTGGATCAGCAATGCAGTCTACACACACACTGGGATACTATTCCATCTGGAAAAGGGAGGAACTTCTGATATGCTACGATATGGTTGAACCTTGAGGACATTATGCTGAGTAAAATATGACAGTCGCAAAATAGCTCATATACCATACTCGATGGTGCAAGCCTACAAACCCAGCTATTCAAGAGACAGAGGTGGGAAGATCAAAGATTGGGGGCCAACTTGGGCAATTTAGGGAGACCTTAACTTAAACAGGCTGAGGATGTTCCAGTGGGAGCACCTCTGTGTTCCATCCCCAGACCTGCCCCCTCAAAGGACACACACTCTATCATTTAACTTGTAAAATCCCAGAGTACCCTAATCTCAGGGACAGACAGTAAGTAGCCTGGGATTGCCAGACACTGGGGGAGGGAGCAACCAGAAGTCATTACTTATTCTGTTTTGTTGTTGTTGTTGTTTTTCTACAGAGATCAAACTCATGACCTTGTGTTTGCCAGGCAGGCATTTATGCCACTGAGTTAAATCCCCAGCTCCTGGAAGTCATTACTTACTGGGTGTACAATTTCAGTTATGCAAGATGAAAATGTTAGAAAGACCAATGATGGTTGTACAACATTATGAATGTATTAAATACCACAGAATTGGCCATTTTAAAATGACTAAGATTTTTTTTTAACATATTTTCAGTACTGGGGATTGAGAACTGGGAGTGCTGAGCCACCCTTTTTATTATTTTTACTTTGGGCTAGACTCAAATTTACAATCCCCCTACATCAGCTTCAGAAGTAGCTGGGATTACAGGTATGTGCTGCCATGCCAGGTTAGATAGTGTCTTGGTTACTTTTCTCTCATTGCTGAGAAAAAATACCTGACGCCCAAAATGAAGGAAGGAAAAAAAAAGGTTTAGTTTATTTAGCTCACAGTTTGTGGAGATTTCAGTCTATACTCTGCTGGCTCCGTAGGCAGGGTGGCACGGCACTGGGGCAACGGTACAAGGCAGCAGAAGACAGCAAAAGCAGCAAGAGCAAGAAGAGAGGAGCACAAGAGAAGACTCTGACCCTTATAATGCATGTAGGCCACCCACCCTGGGGTGGGTGGAGCACTCACACCCATAATTACAGCACTGGACCATGAATTAATCACAAAGTCTACAAGCCTACCCCTATGTCTGCATGAGGCTTTGGGGAGACATCTAGGCACAAGCCACAACATACATTAAATTTTGTTATAAGCTCGTATGTATTTTAATACTATAAAAAGTTAGGAAAATTACAGGAAGGACATATGGGAGAGGAGTCTGCTTATTTATATATACATATAAAACACAGTAAATATGACAAAATATAATTGTTGAATCCAAGTGGTTGGTATAAGGGTGTTCTAATTTTCTCTACATTTAAAATATTTTATATTGAAAAGGAATGGGACGGCCAGGGATATAGCTCAGCAGCGCAGTGCCTGCCTGACGAGCACAAGGTCCTAAATTCAGTTCCTAAAGGTTTGAATCTCTCTTTCCACATTAATAAGTATGGGCCTTGAGACAATGATATAATTTTTTTTCTTGAGTCAGGATACATAGTGTATACACTATGTAGTTCAAGTTGGTTTTGAACTCGGTATGTAGCCTAGATTGGTCATGGATTTGTGGTGATCCTCCTACCTCAGCCTCCCAAGTGCTGGGTTTACACGCATACACTACCATGCCCAGCTACATAAATCTTTTGACACTTGGTTTTCTTATCTATAAAATGGGGATAATAACAGTGAGGTTTAGTATGCTCACTTACATAATGTAACAGTGCTCAGCACATGGATTTTCTTCAGAGGAGCACCACGTGGTTACTTTATACGCTTCATCTTTGGTCAGAGCTGGCTTTGTGGTCAACCAGCAAATCACCAAGGGGTGTGGGGGTGCTGGATGTCTTCCATTTGCTCCTCCAGATCTAATCTCTGCCCTTCCTTAACTTGCTCCATGACCTGAGGCTTGAATGCTGGGCCCCTTTGGTCTGCCCCAGCCAGGCTAGTGGGAAGACTGGAGGGAGGCAGAGGGAGCTCCACGCATCTGGCTGGCCTTGACTGCGCAGCCAGCCCTCTTCCCACCCCCACTATTGCTCGCCTCTCCCACTATTGCTTGCCCTAGGACAATGCATTATTCCTGTTGGTTCCTTAGCATCTCTAAGTCCTACAGAGCTGTTATTAAACAGCTTCCTGAGCCAACTACTTTTACCAGGACCCTGACTGACTCAGAGTCTGCTATGCTTCTCTCACTGTCACCAGGCCCTGAGAGATATCACATTTAGTGATATGACATAGCCCCTCCTAGAGCTAACTGTGTCTGCATTTCAGCCCTGTCTCCTGGGGATATTTGAGCTGAATGCCTTATTCCAGGGCTGGTGTCCCCAGGAAAACAAGCCAGCATCCTCCACACCTCCATCCCCAACATATACGGAGAGACCTAACTTAGATCCTGGGCCACCTCAGATCTCCAGAGAGAAATGCTGGCCACCTTTCCATGTTCCTCTGCTTGCCTAGGAGCCTGAGAGCTCAGTGTGACCTCTTTACATGTCTGAGGCACATGGACAACAAACAAATATGGTAACACTTAGAAGGATGCTATGTGCAGCGTGAGACTTTATTAAATCAAGTTGGTGGTGAGAAGTGCTCAGAAAACACATTTTCCCAAGACAGGAGGGTTAGATCGTGTTCTATTCACGTATTTCTTCTGGTCTTCCAATAACTGAGTAACTGACTCCCAAATGCAGTGAGGATTAAACATCTTGGAGGAAGATGGGGTCCATGAATCGAGGCCCTTGTTTTGCATCTACTCTGAAAATGGTGTTTTCATTCCCACTGCAAAAATGAAGAGTTGAACCTCGATTGTGAGCAGGATTATTTTGTGACAATGGTAAACTGTCTCCACTCTGGCCCCACCCATGTTTGGTCCAGTGCATGACCTCAGACATGTTTGTGTTCTCCCAGGGGAATGGTGGCTATGATACTGATATAGGGAAATGAAAATCCCAGCCTACTAGATGTTTGGTACAAGTTCATGTTCTTTAAAAATTGAAGAATAAATTTTAGAAACAATGGAGGTTAACAGCAGAACATATTTATTGAGAGAAAGAAACTTCTGTCTGGAAGAGAGACAGAAGAAGTCCTGAGTGGATTACCAAAGACTCTGTCTTTTCTAGGGACTTTTTTTATTTTTTGGTACCGGGGATCAAACTCATGACTTCATGCGTGCCGGTAGGCGCTTGTACCACTGAGCTAAATCCCTGGCCCTCTAGGGAATTTTATAGAGCAAAACCATGAGGTGAGATGGGTTCAAGATGGAGAAAAATGGAAACTTGCAAGACAGGTGGGCATGAGGTGGGACAGAACTATGGTGAACCGATAAGATTAATTGTTTAGATAAAATTGACCAAACTGGGGACAAATGGGGAGGTGAGTCACATAGCAAGTGGGCATGCATACGGAGCAGTGACTTTTTCTGTAGGGGGTTGGGATGGTGACTCCTGGATTCCTCAAGGTGATCCATATTATCTAGAATATCAATACCTGGTGTTTATACTTAGAATATGGTTGCATTTGTTTCCCCTTTTGTCTTGAGATGTGGCCCATGGCAGAGGTATCTGTCTCTTCCAATGTTGCAAGGTATTTGGGCTTCTGCACTGGCTCCTTTGAGAGCCCAGCTCTGTTTGAGTATCTATAATATTTCTAACTCAGCTTCCTGTAGCAATATGACCTCTCTCTTATGATTCTCACAACAGCAAAACAATGCATAAGACTTGAGTCATCTCCTGGCTTAGTAGCTCACCATGGGTCCTCTCTGGGGTACTCAGTGGCATAATTAAAATCATTTATGGGTTGTACATCTCAGGGACCCTAGAAATCTGCACATATGGAATTTTTTGGCACTTAGGTCTCCTCCCTGGCTCCATGCATTAGCTGCACGGTTGTGATTACAGTTCCTAAGTCTAAGCGTCTTCCAGACTCCCCTCTGCATTTGTGGTGAGCTATAAGCAAATGGAAAATAAATGGCCCAAGGAGTTTCTGTCTTGGGAGTTCGCTTACAATAGGACACTGCAAAAAAGGGAGCAGTAGGACAAGTAGAACTTCGGTAGGTACCCAGTAAACCAGGGCAGAAGTCCCTTTTTGAGACAACTCCCCTGTGAGGAATGATCCCATGGTGGTACCTAATGTTTACCAAGCATTCATTTATTATATCCTGACTCTGGTCAAGCCCTTGAGATGCATATTTTAATTGGGCTTTTAAAACAACTCTTGTGACAATGAACTACTATTGCCCTTAACGATAAACCCCACTTTACAGATAAGGAAGCTGAACTCAAAAGGCAAGGTAAGTTCTCTGGAGCTGGGCACAGTGGTACAGACCTGTAATCCCAGCACTTGGGAGGCTGAGACAGGAGTCTGAGCTCGGCCTGGGTTACACTGCAAGGACCCGTCTCAAAAAACCAAAAATAACATAGAAAGAAAGTGTGGTGGAGAGAAGAAGGAACGGAAGAAGGGAGGGAGGAAGGAAGGAGGGAAGAGAGAGAGGGAGGAAGAGAGGGAGAAAGAACAGAAGGAAGGAAGAAGGGGAGGGAGGAAGAAACGAAGGAAGGAAGTGTTAGAGTTTTTTGGTGCAATAAAGGAGCAGAATATAAGAAAAAATAAAAGTGGCCTTTTTACTTAAGATGAGGATGAGAGAGAGGTGTCCACAACCAGCAAGGGTTTGGCTTTCTCCTCTGCCCAGTTATAGGAGTGTGGGGTATTTGACTGGATGTGGTGCTTGGGGTGGGCATTGATGAGGCACGAGGAGCTGACTGGAATTTTCTTCATGTGCACTGGGAAAGGAAGGAGGAAGTTGTAATTGGGGAAGAAGGAGGAAGTGACCGTCAGGGTTAGCATCCCCGATTTCCACCATGTTGAACTACTGCCATAATGTCCTGTAATTTATTCTAGGGCAAAACTCTTTCAGGAAGTGTTGGTGTCTTCCTTCACGTGGCGGACTATTACAGAAGGAAGGAAGGAAAGCAGGAAAGTAGTTCCTCCTAAGGTGAGATAGAACCTAGGTCTAGCTAACTTTAAGAACCCTACTCTTGCCACATTCCTGGCCACACAGTCAAGGGGGCATTTTATTGCCACGTAGATCTGGCACATGAGTGGCTGCAGAGGAACAAGAGAACATATCCCTGCTGGAACAGAGACTGCATAGGCAGGGGTGTTTGGTTCACTGCTGTTTCCCCAACCCAGAACAGTGCCCGGCACACACTTGCTGTAAGAATGAAAGAACAGACCGTTTGTGGCCATTTCTTACTGGACCTCAGCCGTCATACACTCAACCTGAGTGTATTTGGGTGTTGACCATAGAAGAAGTCAGGTCTGAACAGCAAATTACCCTATGGACCAAGGGCCGTGGGCTGTGGGTCTATGACTTGCGGTGTGGAGTCTACACGACTCAAAAAAACAAAAATAACCAAGTGCTGGAAACATGTTCAGATTTTACCTCTGTGGATCATGGTTACAGATGTGCAAGAAGGGCCATTGCTGACAGCCCCAGCAAGCAAGCCGTAGCCGGCAACAAGTGACAGGCATCAGGGCCGGCCAGGCCGCCTAGCCCTGAGGGCTTCCTGCACACTGAAGAGCTGGCTGAGGGCAGGAGGGACAGGGAAGAGGGGATGCAGGACCGGAGGGGGAGGGAGGCCCCTGGCTTCTGCCGCAGCCAGCCAGACTCTCCAGGCGCCTCCTTCCTCCGACTTCCCCCCTGCTGGGCAGTCTGAGGGAACAATGGGAGCAGAATCCCACGTCCCTCCGGCTTGAGGGTTGGGCCACTTCCTCCACCCCACTGAGAGGAATGCTTTCTTGTCCTGGCCCTGTGGTGCCCTCAGAGAAGAGCAGCCCGGCTCCCCAGGGTTTGAAGGCTTTGTGGCTGAGCAGAGGACAATGGGGCTGGAGCACCGAGGGGGATGGGTGGGTTGGATCTTTTCAGAATTCCTCTTGGCTTTCTAATGAGTATTTTTGCTCTTTTTTCCTGCCATTATGGGGTCTCTGTTCCGAGGCAGGAAGTCCTGCTAAGTTACATGGGCCTTTTCTAACTTCCAGCGCCTGGGCAGATCCCAGAGGAGCGCTGCCAAGCAGGGCAGCTGCACCGGGTGCCTCCCATCCTAGGTAGGGCGGTGGGCGAGCTGAGCCTTTTATTCCCGGCCTTTTAACACCCCCAGCAGCTGCTTCATCTCTCTCCCCGTCTGATAAGGCAGTCATTTGAATTCCTTCTTCTCTGGGGAAAAGGTACCCATTCCCAAACTACTCTCCCAAGAATGGCCCACAAGGCCCAGCCCATGCCCTCTGGTGCCATGTCTCATCCTAGGCTCCAGAACCCCTCGAGAGCTCTTCGGATTTCCCCTAACCAGGTACTTCTGAGGCTGGAGGACATGGTAGGATTTATTCAAGGCTCCAACAGTAGCCTGGGTCTGGGAAATCTGTTGCAGTTGTCTAAAATGTCCCTCCAAACTCATTGAGTTGAGTGGGTTTTGGGGAAGATTGGATCAGGGGACTCAAACTTCATTAGGATCTATCAGTGAAGACATAATATGATGGCATTATTGAAAGGTGATGGAAACTGAAAGTGGGGCCTTGTTGAAGAGTGAGTCATGTGATATAGGGGAAAGAAACTCCTAACCTACTAGATGTTTGGTATGAATTTGTGTTCGCTTAGGTTGAAGAGTGACTTCTAGGAACAGAGGTTAAGAGCAGAATTTATTGAGAGAAAGAAAGCTTCTGTCCAAGAAGGAGACAGAGGGGTCCTGAGTGGGTTGCCGAGGACCATGCCTTCTTTGGAGCAAAACCACAAGGTGAGGCAGGTCTAAGGTGGGAAAAATGGAAACTTGCAAGGCAGGTGGGCATGAGGTGGGACAGAACTATTGTCAGCCAATAAGATTACAAGTGTAACTACTCAGGTGAAGTTGATTAAATCGGGATCAAATGGGAAGGTGAGTCACAGAGCAAGCAGGCCTGAATACAGAATAGTCTTTGCGGGACAAGGGTTGGGTTAGTGGCTCCTTCTGGCTTCCCCAAGGTCATGGATTCCTATTTAGAATGTCAATCCCTGGTGTTTATACTTATGGTGTGGTTGCATTTGTTTGGTCTTTTGTCTTGAGGTCTGGCCCACAGTGGGAGGTGTTTGCTTTCCTCCCTAGTTGCAAGGTATCTGGTCTTCTGCACTGGCTCCTTTGAAGGACCAGCCCTGTCTGACTGCCTATAATATTTCTAATTAACACAGCTGCCTATAACAATGAGAGATGCCATCTTGGTAACTGTATCTTATCCCTGTTCCTTTCCTCCTTTCTCTCTCTGCTTCTGGGCTATCACAAGGTGAGTTTTCCTCCACTATCTCCTTCTGCCTGGCTATTCTGCCTCACCTTGAACCCAATGCCGTTGAACCAGCTGACCTTACACTATAAAGCCTCTGAAACCATAAGTCAGAATAAATATTTCCTCCTTTAAATTTTTCATGTCAGGCATTTTGTCAGTGACAAAAAGCCGCCTCATCCAGGGACTGAGGTTATGTTACTGGGATTTGTCCAGGACACAAAGAATTGAATGAAACAAACATAAACAATGACAAAGTTTCATATTTATTAAAGATGAGGGATAAAACCAGAAGAATAGGGGAAAAATAGGCTCTCTAGAGCGAGTTTGGGCTGAATAAAAAAGGGAGGAAAAATTAAAAATAAAAATATGTCCTGCAGTGTAGGGTGAGCTGTCTTGAAGCATAACAGCAAGCACTTAAAGGTGACTGTCTTTTTAAATTTCTCATGTAGGGCCCCACTGAGGTCATCCTATCAAAGCCTTGCTTGAATTCTCACAAGACGTCCACATGCAGGGTTCTGCGAAGTGTTCCTCACTTGTATTGCAGGGACTTGTCCACCTCCTTTCCTGTAAAGCAGTGTTAGCCCTGCTCTACCCTCTGGTCTCAGCTGAGCTCACCAAGGCCCAGGAATGGTGGCTGGGCCTTCCTTGTGATTTAGAAGTAATTGTTGGAGCTGGGGAGAGTTGGGTAAAGAAGGCTTCAGAGGGAATGACTGCCTCAGATGAGACAGCTAATGGGAAGATATGCACGAGCCTGACGTGGAATACTTGGATTGGTCTCTGGGTTAAGTCCTCCCCTCACCTGTGGGCCCGTAGAAAATCCCCAAGCTACTGGTCATGGTAATGAGAGCTCCCCAGAGAGCTAAGCACCATACTCACTTATTCAGCCACTGTCTCTGTTAACGCATTTTCCTGGCCTGAACCACCGGTGGTAAAAGTGCTACAGTCGTGTGTGGGTCAGTCATACATGTACCACTGGTAGTTCAAGCCACCTAACAGGGAGTCTGACGAATTATGGCCCCATCATAAACATCTGAATCCTTGCAAATCTGTAAGGAGTACATCACATGGTAGCATTAGATATGAGGAAACAGACACACAGAAGAAAAGCAAGTTACTCTTTTTCCCCTCTTAGGGATTGAACCCAGGGCCTCCTGCACACTAAGCAAGTGTTCCACCATTGACCCACACTTGAAGCCCTGCAAGTTACCCACTGTTCACACAGCTGGTAGAAAGTGTGCCAGGAATCTTTGCCCTTGAGCTCCTAAGAGGCTACTCTCCCTTCTGGTAAGAGTGGAAGAATGGGCTGCTTCTTAGTGGGAATATCAGTGCCTCTGCTGTCTGTAGATCTCTCCTGACCAGGTCAGATTCCTCAGACAAAGATCCTTCCATCAGCACTGCTGTCCCCCAAGCTGCTGCCCCAGGAATGAGACCCATCTCTCTCACATGGAGCCTGCAAGGGGCGACAGGGAAGGGACAGAGGCTGGCTGCATCTTCAGCAGGCCTCCAGCCCATCTCCAGTGCCTCAGCCCTCCTTGGTGCTGCAGATCCCTGAGCTCTTGGTTGGGATCTACAACGCAAACCACAGGGCCGGGGCAGCTGTACCGGCCACTGGCTCAAGTAGGGCTCGGCTCATTAGGTCAGTTACCACTTGTTTATCTGCTTCTCCGCTTTTTCTTTTTTTCTTTTTTTTTTTTTCTGCAGGGAAAACAAAAGAAAAAAAATTCTAAAGAAGGTACTAGCGATCGCTAATCAAGATTCCATAAAATTTTACTGCTTTTTCGGGGCTCGCCGTTACTGACACTTTGTTTATGTGTAGTGTTACATGGTAGGTTTTTCTTTTTCGTTTTTTAATTTTTTTAAAAATTTTTTATTTTAAAAGGGTGTAAAATTAAACAGAACAAAACAGAACAGAATGGGCCATAAGAAAGCATAAATTTCAAAGCTAGACAACCCAGGATCTTCACTATCTGTCATATTGTCTCCCATTCTCCTCCAAATGGTTGTCCATATCTTTGCATATGGGGAGCTCATACTAAATAACATAGCCAATCCTTTCACA
>PVJX010041659.1:0-14544 GCA_004027295.1 Dolichotis patagonum
AGCATATTTTGGCCAAAAGAATTGAGTGTTCATAGAGATCAGACTACCCCATTCCATCTGTACATGCTTGGCACTGCCAGTGAGTAGCTCTCCCTCTAATTGTGCCTGTTATTCTCCAATTTGCTTTGGGAGCTTTTCTAAGCTTTGATGATGATGTTGATAGAGGGGAATGAAACTACTGTATGTCTGGAATGAGTTCGTGTTATTTAAAATCAAAGACTGAATTTTAGAAACAACAGAGGTTAAGAGCAGAAATATGTGTTCAAAGAAAGGAAGCTTCTGTCTGAGAGAGAGACAGAAGTGGTCACGAGTGGGTTACCAAAATTTTGTATCTTCTAGAGATTTTTATAGAGTAAAATAATGAGGTGAGAACGATCTAAAATTTGGGAAAACTGGAAATTTGTAAGGTAGATGGGCATGAGATGGGAAAGAGCTATGGTCAACCAATAAGTTTAACTGCTCAGGTAAAGTTGACCACATCAGGGACAAATGGGAAAAAGTAGTCATGTAGTAAGTGAGCATTCTTTGTGATCAGTGACTCTTTCTGTAGGGCACTGGGATACTGAATCCTGGCTTCTCAGCGTCATCCAGAATTGATTCCTTAAGATTATACTTAAATTGCATTTGTTTTGTCTTCTTTCTTGAGATCTGTCCCACAGCATGAGGTGTGTGTCTCCTTCAAGCTCACCAGACATGTGGTCTTCTGTGCTAGCTTCTTTGATGGCCTAGCCCTGTCTCACTGCCTATATTTGTAACTAACTCAGATGCCTATAACAATATAAGTTTTTAAACAGTCCATGTTACCAGAGTTGTTTCTGAATTTTCATTGCTCCATTCTGCATAGCTTTTTTACTATTGATTCCTGCCTGCTGACATTTGAGAGACCGTCCTTACTTCCTTAAAAGCTCAGAACTCCAGGAGCCAGGAATAGTGGCCATATCTATAATTTCAGCACACAAAAGCCTTAGGAGCATCTCTGAAACTTAAAGACTAGCTTGGACTAATTATCAAGATACTGTCTCAAAAATTGTAACTTCATAAATAAATGACTAAGAAAAAAACAAATTCAGTGGTAGCACAGCAGACAGTTTTCAGGAAATATATATGGAAAAGTCAGGCAGTGTGAGTATGAACTGAATGTGTGCACTAGAGTAAGCCACACCCAGGTCAACTGCATTAGGATAGTGTGGAAGCACCCACACTAGGTGGATCTTCACTTGAGAGGTACAAATGGGAATCCAAGAAGAGAGGATCAATTTTGTCTCTTGCAGCTCTCATATTTACTCAAATCTTGGACTTTACATCCTTATTTCCACCACAGACCCCTTGTCCACCTGAAAGGAAATCACATTGGATTCAATGGGATTTGAGGATTTCAACTGGATTCTTTGAGTCTCAAGCTGGCAAACAACCTTTTTCACTTTATGACAAGTTACTCTGTGGACAGACACTGTAAATCTATCTTGTAATTTTTTGTAAATTTGTTTATTTTGCTTTAAATCTGCTTCTCTAGTGAGCACTGACATAGGCAGGTTAGAATACTTCAGGTAGGTTACATGGGGCTAGACAATACAGAATCCTGGATTTAAGATGAGTATGTAACTTATCAAATGGTGGATTCTTAGTGTTTTTGTTTTTGTTTTGTTGTTGCTGTTTCATGTTTTGCCTTTGAAATTCTGTATTGTTGCTACCCTTTTTCTGTTTTGTTTGGTTGTTTTCTTTGTTTTTTCTCTTTAGATAAAATTTTTTTAAAAAGATAATTTAGCATAAATACATAACAGATATTGACCTTACAACAGCAGCAGTATTTTAGTTGATTTAATCTTCATGTCATTGCAACAAGAAAACAATAAGGATACCTATTTGATATCCACAGAGAAATTCAGAGAGTGCCTGACACCACATTGGTGTGCTTTATAATGTTTATAGCAATGTGTAGGTATAGTTAGAAAACCTGTTGTCTAAGCTTGGCATACTGGTGTAGTATTCAAATTCTGGCAGCCTAAACTGGAGGACTGCAAGTTTTTTCTCAGACTTGCAATGGTAGTGAATTAATGAGACTCTATCTAAAAATATATATATATACAATACCAAGATATAACTGTAGAAAGGCTAAAGTTTGAATCCACACTGTCATCAAAAACAAAAGCAAAAGAAAATCCATGTGATAATTTATCATCATTGAAAAGGTGATTGGTCTAAATCGTTTGATTTTTATAATATGGGGGTCTTGCTTTGTAGTATTATCTGTCCTCAATTGTGATAGTGATTGTCTTCCTTTATCTCCCTCAGCGCCAGGATTATAAACATACACCACCACAACCAGAAAAAAGGCACTTTTTTTTATTTGCCTTACTTCTTCCCATGATCAACAAGCAACTCAGAATTTACTGCTATCTACTATGGGTTCCTGAACAATATGGGAATCCAAGCAGCCAGACTGATATATCTGGCATTTTATTAGCTGAGCTCAGCAACCACTCACATATAGACTCCTGTTTCATATTCCCATGGAGTGGCACTGAACTTGAAATTTACAGAGCTTTGAAAACAAAAATCACAAAAAAAGACATCCTATTGGAAACAATTTAGCTAGACTCTCACATTAATTTTTGTTGACATCTGTATCCCTCTTCTTTGTTGAGCATGTTAATCTTTCTCTTGTGGGTACAGTTCATTTTGCATTTCTCATGAGATTGTACTTCAAGTAATTTTTGACTCTTTCAGATCAACTACAGGGCCTCTGTCAAATAAATGGCACAAGATGACGTAAGTTTTTACAAGCTAAAACAATATCCTAGCAAATCTTGCTAAATCAATTTATAAATAATTACACTTTGAATCTACAAATGAAGCTCTCAACTTTGTGATTGCCAATCTGCCCTACTAGGCTTGGAGCTGCTGATAGGAGAAAATTTGTGCACCATGGGGAAGAAATAAATATTTTTCCTGTGAATTGGGAAACCTGGTTGCAATTTCATACTGGTGATGTCATGTCCAGGAGCCATGTCCAGTGGGCCAGTAGTGGACAGAATGCACCACAGACATCAAAGTAATGAACTTCACCTATCAGTAGATCATCACTAACTAAAACAAACAGGTGAACTATTTCAAAGTTCAACCTTTCACCAGAAAGAAATGATACACTGTAATGGTGTTTAGTATACCCACAAGGGATAGATGAAGAAAACAAATATGTTTCCATTTATCTGCAACTCATCAGCTATCCAATGAAGGAAGTATTGGCAATTTTCAAATTTTACATTCTGAATGCCAATGAAGAGGAAATCGAAGAGATGGCCTGTCACCAAACTCACCAATTTGGGCTAGACCAGGACTGAGGATTGAAAAAAGTTCATTCCTAGATAGTTTCTTTTGGACACAACCAATGGATTTCTCCCCTGTGATAATCTTACCTTCTTCTATGAGGTGAAAGTGGCACAATGTTCCAACAATATTTCCTGCCAAAATACCATTAGCATGGTGAAGGATCTGGACTGCTACTTGGGAGAGGACACAGGAGGGTTGTAGAACAGGTCCTGGTTCAGAGGTTGTTGTTGGGATGGCTTGCCAGGAATTCCAGGCTCACAAAGCTATCTTAGCAGCGCATTCTCAAATTTTAAGTGCCATGTTTCTACAAGAAATACGAGAGAGCAAAACCGATTGAGCAGAATTCAGTGACACGGAGCCTGAAGTTTTTAAGGAAATGATGTCCTTCATCTATACTGGAAAGGCACTAAATCTCAGCAGAATGGCACCTGATCTGCTGCAGCTGCAGACAGGTATGGCCTGGACACCCTGAAGTTCATGTGTGAGAACCCCCTCTGCAGCAACCTCTCCATGGAGAATGCTGTGGAAAGCCTCATCTTTGCTGACCTACAGAGTGCACCTTAGCTGAAAACTTGGGCTATGGATTTCATCTACTGTCTTTTTCCAGACATCTGGGAGACATCCAAATGAAAGGCGATGGTGGTGTCACACCCTCACTTGGTTGCTATAATTGACTACTCTCTGTCTACCATGCAGTGTAATTCCCTGCACCCCAATGCAACTGCCTGATGCAGTATTAAGATCCCATCTTACCTAAGGCTTCATGTATCTTCCCAAAGCTGTGACCACATTTGCTGCCACTGAATCTTGGCTACACAGGGCAATCTGTGGAGCTTTCCCTCTACTGTGAGGAAATACTGAATTATATCTCTCTAGGGATTGATGGAACCTTCTGTTATGGTCAGAGAAAGGAGACAGGATCTTTAGAGTTTAGGTGATCTTTAGCTTTGTCAATGTCCCAAGAATATAATTAAGAAACAATAAGAAGCTGTCCACCCTGTTTGTTTCAATGTTGATCTCAAGTTAAAACCAAAACACCTAGCAGGGAAACAGACAAACACATGGGGTGAAGCTGCTCTCAGAGGAGGGATCATAAACACAGGACTCTAGCTTTCTTCACAATCACCTATCTCTGCCCCCCCAACCTCAAAATGGCTTTTTAGCTCTCCCTGTTTTTGTAAGCAAAATGTAATCTTACTTTGGACAGTTGTATGACTTCTCTTCCTTTTTCTACATCTGATAGTCAAAAGCTGGTGAAGTTTTGAAGGAGAACTTATGACTCCTAGTGCACCAAGGCATAAGATACCACAGGTTTAAAATAATGGCACTAAGCAATTAATGGAATGGAAGAACTAAAGGACCCAGAACAGAACTTGGGTATTTCTACCAAAGAAAAACCCTGTGATGCATCTCTTTGCTCACTTGCCAAAACTTAATTCAACTGGCATGAATTTCAGGCACTAGTCTGTAGATCCCAACAGTGATAATGCAAGATACTGCCTGCCTTTGATGCAGCACACTAATGATCAAGCTCTTGGAGCACAAAGAGGGGAAAAATTCTGAGATTTAATAAAAATGAGAAACAAAGGGCAAAATGCAGAATCAATGTGTGTATTCTAGAGGAATTCATTTGAGGGAAGAAAATTTTCATCCTTAAAACTGTACTAAAACATAGGTGTTTGCAAAAATAATTCATTGCTGTCCAAGCCTCAGAAAGAGCTCTTTCACTGCTAGCACTTAATATTTGCAAAAACAGAATACAGCATTTTATCTTGTCCTGAAAGTGTGGAGTAGAGGAAAAAAGAGGCATAAGGAAATTGCATTGCAAAAATTGCTTTTGGTGTTTGTTTGCAACCACTCAGAATCTTTCAAAGCTGAGGGGTATCTAACAGCACTCAAGGATATGAACCCACTTATCCAGAGCATGTGCACAGTGGGATACAATCATTTAATAATCACTTAGCACAGTTAAACACACATATACTGTTTATGGCACTCTGTAAAAATGTAAACAAGAAGTAATCACCTGTACAAGAATTATGAATTAAAAATTCAGGATGTTTTAACTCTTTCTCTTTTGTTTTTGTTGGTTTGTTTTTGGAGTACTGATGATCAAACTCACAATCTTGCACTTGCCAGGCAGACTTTTGTGCAGCTGAGTTAAATTGCAGGATGTTGCATAACTTTCAGATAAATTTGTCTTTTATCCTTGCATGCACACTCATGAAAATTTCTGTACTGCCCCTCATGTGAGTTGACATTGTTGAAATCAGGAAAAAATAATTCACTTTGTATTCATACACCCTTAAAAGAACTTTTGTTCTCAGAAAATGTGGGAAAAATTATTTTTGGCACCTTTACCCTTTAGTTTTCTTTCATATCCATTCTCTCCTCCCCTTTAAAGAAAAGGTAACAAACATAACAAAAAGAACACAAATGGAAATTTGTTTATTATATTCTGTGTGAAAAATAGCTCAACAAAGATTTCCAACTGTCCATACCTATCTTGATTGTTTTGCATGATTCATATCAGTTTCTAAAAAAAATCTAGAAGTAAAAGATTACAAAATTCTCTCACTAAACCAAAGGAAAAATAAATTTACAAACCAAAATTCCACCTGGTGAACAAAATGGAGCAGAGTAGATTATAGGCTAAGATTGTGCAGAAACAAGATAAGATTTCCCAGCTACTTAGAGTACAAATACGTGTCACAGTGACTTACTATCAAGTTGATTGTTGAGATGGAATTTATACCAAAAGTATAAATTTACCAAAAATAAATTTGTTCATTGAAATTCTAGAGGGAACCCAGGCAAGAATAGCAGCTTAGGTGGCTGAAGGTTGCACATTCAGATATGGGTACTAAACTGACTGTCTTGCAATATTGGGATGCCAACTGCTCAGGATTAGCAGGTGGACTGGTGTGTTTGGTCATTGCTCAGCCTAGTGTCATTGCTCTGTAGTGTTTATGGATAAAAACACTTCCATCTCCAGCAAAGAATCTTCTCTCTGTGCAGTGGTCCCAATCATATTGGGATTAAGAGTCTCTAAAACATTAATAGGCATTAATGATTGTTTTGAAGGCAATACCTGTTTGTTTGCTCATGCATAAGAAACAATATGGCTGAAGATGAACCAGCATTTCTCATAACTTGTAGTCCTTTAAAGCAAGGAAGTCACCAACTGTACTTGGCAAGCATTTAATGCCCTGACCAAAGGACCCTGGAAGATCTTCTAAAGCACCAACTTATCTGTGTCATCCAAAGTTGCACGCCACAAATCCTTGAACTACAAATGAGGGCATCTTGGGCTGGGGATTTAGCTCAGGGGCTTAAGCGCCTGCCTGGCAAGCGTGAGGTCATGAGTTCAATCCCCGGTACCAAAAAAAAAATTGTTCCAAATGAGGGCATCTTGTTACATTTTTTTAAACAACTATATGAATCAAATTATCATAGAAACAAATTAACTACCCAGGAGTCCCAGGTGCTGGAACTGGTAGCAGTATAGTTAGATGGGCAAATTGAGTGATCCATTCTCTTTCCTTTTTTCAATTAAAAACACTGCCTGACTGATTATCTATGTTTATGGTTAGGAAGTAGTGATCCATGAGGTGACAGTTCAGTGACAGGGAACCATGGAATGGGAGACCCCTGGAGTTAGAGGTGTCTGATCACAATAGGAGTCAAGTAATCCAATGACTTTCTAAGATCTTTGGTCTTGTCTGGAAGCTCTATATGGCCTATTGATCTCAGAGTTTAGTCCAGGTGGAGAGACAAAACTGAACTCTAAAGAACACCTTGGTAAACTGCCAAGAAACAGGAATTAATTGGGTCCTAGTGCTTTCTATTGCACTACTGTAATCACAGTGCACCCCATACAGGGATGGGATCACTCCCTCTGAGATTAGGTTTGGGAGGCCTCTTTCAATGATGCCAGTGCTTGAAGGACTACAGGAAATTGGAACTTTCACTTGTTACTGCAAATGAAATCCTTGCTTAAAACTTTAAAAGACCTTCAGAAAACTGTACTTCTGTGACAATGCCTTCTTTTACATTCTCCTGTCCATGTGTTCAAACCTGGTTACAAGGCCTTACATAAAAACTGGAAACAAAAGACCCTCAGTCATGCTTGGATCATCCTAATGAGGTCATAATAACCAGACTTGCATGTTGCATGCAAGTTCATCACTCTGGAGTTTAGAAATGGACACCTGCAGTACAGATAATTACTGACTCACTATTGCTGCTCAGGACATAGCCCCCTCTCAAACTGTCTACTGTGATGTTCTCAGAGATTACAGATCATGATGAATGGGATGTGTCATATTGATGGATGAAAAGCCTATCACTGTATTATATATTACAAACTGATGGCCAACTGAATGCTAGCTGAATTAATTCAGCATGGTGCTGAGCATAGACATTCCACCTGAGGACAGTTGCCAGCATAAATAGAGACATGGACAATATGAGTGAGGCACTGTAGGTTCTCGTGCATATTGCTGTTTCAGCCTTTGGTTCTCCTGGAGAAGCTCATCATGATTAGCTTCCCCAGAGTGAGTTCACCCATTGTCATCAGAGGGGCTCAGGACCTTGTTGTTGAGAGTGCCTAGACCATAGAAATAGCTTTACGCTGACAGTACATTGCCTCCTAACAAAGTTGGTCCACAGAGTGACAGCTGTACATGGAGGAACACAGGACTGATGCCTTTTGGTCAACCACCAGACACGACAAGTGCAGACTGCTGTATTGCCAATAATTGTAAGGACAAGCATAGCTGGGACACTCGCAATGAGTGAAGGATCACTAGCCCATTCTGAAACAATACTCTGGAGACTTCACTGCATAAGCCACAGCATACAGCAGAGCTTGATGGGGGCTGTGATCAGTAGTTAAACAGCTTCATAACAAGGTGAACTCCCTGGCAGTTGTAGTTTCACCCAAAAGAAGAGGACTTAGCTGACTTTTAATGGAGCAGGGAGGACTTTGTTCAGTAAGAGGAGAAACTATTGCTTCTATGCAAACAATACACAGATAAAAATAGAAACTTCAGATGAATCATAATCAGAAACAAAGAAAGGGAAAAACTGTATTATGACAGTCATGGATTGTTGGAGACCAGTACGAAGCTGCTCTGAGCAGGATTTAAATTTTACTAATTGGCTTTCTATTTTATTTGTGAGTCTGTCCTAGGCCTCAGCCCCGTGCCTGGCAATGAGAGCTGATTCATAGTAAATGAACCTCTTTGAATCACTGGTCCTGGCTGAGGCCTGTAGTGACCTGTGAGGCCAGAGATACCTCTAAAGGCAAGATAAGGCCACAGCTTCGGACACCTCACTCCAACCACAATTAACAAGATAGAGACTGCAGCTGCAGCAATTACTCATGCAGTATCAATCCTACCATAAATGTCAATTGGAGTTAGGACAGGTCTCCTAAATTGGCATAATTTAATACTTGGAGAAGTCTTTGAAGTGACTCCCAAGGTCCTGCTCATTACCTGCGCATTCCTCAGTTTCCCCGCCTTTTGTCCTAATAAAGTGGGCAAATCCCAAGAAGATTTAGTCTTAGCCCTCAGAGTCTCGAGCTTAACTAAAGGGCTTTGACCGTCCTGGAGCCCTAAAAAATCATCTAACTTGTCACATTTTATTTACCTCCACCGTACACTCACTTGGGAGATCGGGGGATCTAGGTCAGTGTGCAATAATGGATGGTATGACAAATTGTTCAATTGGAATGCATGGCTAGACTCAATTTTAGCAGGAATCATGGGGCCAACACTTAATATAATAGTGGTCCTCAATTTTGGGTCATGTCTAATTAACTGGGTAACAGATAGGAATCAAAGTCATGTAAATCTGCTACACATGATGATACTGGCTGACTCTATTTACCTGTCATCCCAACTAGAAATCACCAACTTATGAAAGATGTGTATACTCTAGAAAGAAAAATATGTCTTTGAGTGGAGAAAGTGAAGGCATTCATAACCTCCATTATTGCTTTCCTTTTTTTTTTCCATTTGAAATCCCACAAACACTAGTTTTCAAAACTTCTTTTATGGCCTATAAATTATAAATTAGATACCTAGTTAGCAGTTAGACCTCAAACAGAGAGTGAACTTTGCCAAATTCTATAAATCTCCTCTGCTCCATTAATTGGTCATAAAAAGTATTTAAAAGGAAACAACGCCAGGGGGTTCATCTCAAGGCACCAAACTGCCTGGTGCTCACAATCTACATTACAATTAACAAAATGTGTAAGAATGTATTCTAATATTCCAAAGCAAAGTTAGTGCTCCAAAGGATATATCCATGGGCTCTCTCTGAACATGTAGATTGATTTATAGCAGAAGTGATCAAAGTAATCAGCATAGTCAGCAGTCTTAAAGGCACATGGGCTGACTACTGCAGTTTGAATTAAAACTGTACTGCCAATAGTTGTAAAGACAAGCATAGCTGGGACACTTGCAATGAGTGAAGGATCACTAGCCCATTCTGAAACAATACTCTGGAGGCTTCTCTGCATAACCCACAGCATACAACAGAGCTTGATTGGGGCTGCAAGCAGTAGTTAAACTGCTTCGTAACCAGGTGAACTCCCTGGCAGTTGGAGTTTCACCCAACAGAAGAGGAGTTAGCTCACTTTTAATGGAGCAGGGAGGACTTTGTTCAGTATGAGGAGAAATTATTGCTTCTATGCAAACAATACACGGATAAAAATAGAAACTTCAGATGAATCATAATCAGAAACAAAGAAAGGGAAAAACTGTATTATGACAGTCATGCATTGTTGGAGACCACTACGAAGCTGCTCTGAGCAGGATTTAAATTTACTAATTGGCTTTCTATTTTATCTGTGAGTCTGTCCTAGGCCTCAGCCCCTTGCTTGGCGATGGGAGCTGATTAATAGTAAGTGAACCTCTATGACTCACTTGTCCTGGCTGAGGCCTGTAGTGGCCTGTGAGGCCAGAGATACCGCTAAGGGCAAGAACATGTAGATTGATTTATAGCAGAAGTGATCAAAGTAATCAGCATAGTCAGCAGTCTTAAGGGCACATGGCCTGACCACTTCAGTTTGAATTAAACCTCACTGGTTTCTGGAACTGAGTGTCCCATGTGATAATTACTTGAAAATGCCATAACAATAACACATATCATGTGGAGTCCAACAATCAGTGCAGCCCTTTTCCAAAAAGAAATTTCCAGAGCCTTTATTTTTCTTTCAAGATTTCTATCTTCTACCAGCAGTGTGTTCTTTTGTAATCTGAGCAGCATCTCTCACATAGAACAATCTAAGGGGTTCCGGCTCTACTATTTCCAAAGGCTTTTGAACTGCATGTTGAGATATAGTCACAGCAACAACCCAACTCCGCTGATACCTAATATAGTCTTGGTTACTTTTCTTTCATTTACAAGACAAAACATCCAATTTCTAAAGTTAAGGAAGCAAATGTTTATTTACATCACAGTTTGTAGATATTTCAGTCTATAATCAACTGACTCTAAGGTAGAGTAGTACATGGCAAAAGGCAAAAACATTTCATGGCAGCAGAAAACAGCAAAACCAACAAGAGCAAACTGAGAGGAGCACTGAGAGAAAATTATTTCTGTTTCTTATTCTTTTAGTAGTCCACACACTCTTGAGTGTAGCACTCCCACCCATAATCCCAGCATTGGACCATGAGTCATTCACAAAATCTAGAAGCCTGCTTGCATGACTGCATGAAGTTTTGGAGGAACTTTCAGACTCAAACCAAACACTTTGCCTTATGAATGTCTTAGGTTCAATTTCTCCTCATTTTGAGTAAGATATTTTCACTATAGTATCATTTTCCAAAAAGAAAGACTGAGAGGTAGATTGGGTAGGACACAAATATACCCTTACATGATCGGGAAACAAGCTCTATTTCAGTTATTCCCTTTGCATTTTGTCTATCTATAATAGCATTTTAAGGTATAGATATTTTTCAAGTAACTAAGGTACACTAGACTTAAAATTATGAGGCCTGATCTACAAATTGTGAAGAATGATTCAGAAAATGAAGAGGATTTGGTGATGACATCTCGAAAAGAGAACTTATGTGTTATATTTTATGTGTTATGTGTCCCTTGTCTGCTCTGTGAGGAACTTTTGGAAACCTATTCTTTTTTTCACATCACCACTCCCCATGTCCATTGGGGAACTTGATTCATATGGTGGTCCACATGGGAAGTTCTCTGGTCTATCATCTACCTCCCATCTGAGAGACAAGAGGCTGCGGGTGGAGGTAGAAACACCAGCATGCTGCTGTGCTGACTAGGTTGTGACACACTGTTTTAATTTTTTTCCTATGTTTTCATAATGATTAATGCAGGGCAGAGAGTAAAATGAGTCAAACTTTAGGGTTTCTCTCAGAACCACATGTGGGTGAATGCCAGTAGCAGAGAGGTAATAGGAAGGGGCATATTCAAGGCTCCAAAAAAATAGATGGGCTAGATAGGAAGACGTGGTTGTGCTGGGTAAACTGATACAGTGTTAGAAGCAAGGGGAATGGATTTGGGGCAGGTACAAAAAGCAAATTTTGACAGATTATCTCTAAACCTAAAGTCTAGAGTAAGACACCTCTATGTGCTGCTTGCTCAGACCTCTTAAATCTCCACCTCACCAAATTTACACTTTGGGCCCAATGTTTGGAACATGTAAGAATCCAGATTTGCAGGGTATGTAACAAACATCTATAATCCCAGCACTCAGGAGGCTGAGGCAGGAAAAGCACTGCAATTTCAAGGACAATTAGCACTACGTAATAACCTGAATCAAAAACCAGAATAATGAAAGTAAGGAAGTACAGTAGGAAGGAAGGAAGGAAGGAAAGAAAGAAGGAAGGAAGACAAAAGAAGAAAGAAAGACTAACACTTCAAGGTTAGATGTCACTTGCATTATTTCAAAGCTTCTTTTCTGTCTGTTTTAACATACTCAGATTTGTGCTCCAGTTTTCTAATAGACTCAGAAGTGTTACATAACTTCAGGGTCCAGTTCTGCTTTCCAATTGAATGGTAAAATGCTTAGTCATCAGAGTCTTTATGAGTCCATCATTCTCAGGCATCGCCCCATTTCTCCTGGCACTCATTACTTCCATCACCTCAAGATGTAAGAATCATCTAATTTCTTCTATAATACACAGCTATCCTTAAGCATTGCTTTCTAAATTCAAAGTTTAATTTTTATGTTACCCGTATTTGGAAATATATCCACTTATTAGTTGCATTGAAAAATGCATGCAATGTATGTCTATTTCTTTAAGTATTTGGAGTAGATATCAACCCATTAATGTATACTTTCTTATAAATAGAATAGTATAAGGGGGTAGAAACTGCTTATCAACACCAGTATCTATTCTGCTTTTGGTTTCCTAGCTTTTAGCTGACTGTATGCTGCCCAGACAGATCATATTATGTAATCCTTTTGGCTACAGAGTGTGATCATGTGATTAAATTCTATTTGGAAATATGAAAAGAAAGGAAGTCACACAATTTCTGTGGCCTTCTCTTACAAGACAAGATAATAACCTATTCATTTCTACTGTTATTTTCAAATATTAGAAGACATATCAGGAACATTTATCTTTTCTCTCTCCTGTATCTGGAGCCAGTCATTTCCTCAAAGAGTCCTAGTACTTTTGTATGTTTTGTGCTGACATAAGAAAGATTTCTGTGGCAGTGTAGTTTATAAAGTGATTTTCTTAGCTCATTGCTCTTGAGATTCAACAGAATGGTGCAGGCATCTATTTGTCTCTGATGAGGCTCTCATGGTAGGTGGTATAACAATAGTTGCTACTACTGAATTATTCATGGCCTTAGTCAAGCTCTAATGTGATGACTCATTCTTGTGGAGACTAGTCCATTCACCTGAAATGTGATCCACTCCTGTGAGTTGCAGCTTTCAATGTTCCTAGGGTGAAGATGGTGAGATCATGGGGAAAAAGGACAAGACTCTGAGTACGGAAAACTGAGGCCATGTGAAGCCTGCTTTCCTGGTGGAAAGTACAACAAAGGAGGATGAGAGAAAGGAGTGACAGCACTCCACAAGATAGCTCCATGGGCTGCAGCACATTTATTTATACACTTGGGAGATTCATTATCATGTGAAACCTCCCCTCCTAAGAGCCTATCTACATGACTTGTTTCAGGCAACAATTGATATTGACATGAGAGCAGTTTATCCATGTGACTTGGATCAGGAAGCCAGTATTCTTCAGATTAGCCTTCCTCTAGCCCTGCATGTGATCCATCTTCAGCTTCAACTGTTCCCCAACGGGAGCCAGAGTTTCTCTATCCCAGAGGGTGGTGCTCTAATATCCTAATTAACTTTCAGTAGGTTCTAACTTTAAGGTTTCATTACTTTATCACTGCTACACTATCAACCCAGTACCTGGAAAATGCACCTAAGAGTTCAAACCATGCCCAAACCATAGCAATCTACAATGAGTTCAGGCAGCTGTGCAAAATGCTGAGCCACTGGTCTGCATTCCCACCATTGAGACACAAATACTTGACACACATAAGCTAAAGGAGGAGAGATGGAATTTGCTTGTATCCTCAGAGTTTGGGTGGTTCCAAGGAAGAAACATCATGGAAGAAGAGCATGGTAGAGTGAATTTGTTCTTTTTAAGGCAAAATGGAAATAGAGAACAGAAGCAATACACCCACACCCAGGCACACCCACAACAGCCCAGCTCCAGGGGCCCCAACTCTTAACAGCACATTTAACTATGAATATCCATGGATGAATCCACTGAGGAGTACAGTCCCCACTTCAGGAGACTTAATCTCATCAAGTTGATAATTTAGATTAACTAGCACAGGAGTCTTATGACCAGCAAATCCATAGGTACTTGAAGTGGCAGTGGCAAATAAAAATGTTCTTTGGAGATTTTTGGTTTCAGACCTCAATTCAGGTGTGCCCAGGTAGTGTCAGCACCATGGCATACTGAGATGGGGTTACCACAAAATCTAATTAAGAACAGGCATCTCAGCAACTTAGTGAAAACTTCTTGCAAAATCAACAATTGATAAAAGTCTTGAGCCTGTTAGTTGGTATGAAAGCCCAAGAATTGATCCCCAACACAACCCCCACTCAAAATTAGCCAATAAGGATGTTATTTTTAAAGTCATTAGGAATTGTTAAGTTTTCTGGATCTTTAAGTTGTTCTTGCTGTTATTTTCAAAATT
>PVJX010041660.1:0-14542 GCA_004027295.1 Dolichotis patagonum
ATAGCTCGCCTCCACGTAGAACCCTTCGATTGGCTATAGACAGCTTATAAGCTTAGTGTAAGGAAGTGCTCGTTGCACAACACGCAGGGAGCCGTCAAGGATGGACATGTGATGAGGTTGCTGCCCGGTCAATAAAGGAGCTTGCAGAAGTCCAGTGTTCGTGTGCTCTCTTCCGCGGGACGGAGTCGGCGCCGGACAAGGAATCTAGTAATGAGTAAATTAAGAAAGACTTTGAGGACAGAGTCAGTCAGCATTAAGGAAAATCAGCTCTATGGAAGTAACACAAAGCTATAAAAATGGAGACTGCATATTTTTATCTAAATTCATTACTCCAGACTCAGCAGGTATTTGTTCATTGTTGAACAATGTTTGTTCATGTGGTTGGAATTATTTTAGGTCAAGGCTTCCAGGTCTTGGGACTGTCTACTTTTGGACTGTGTAATTCTTTGTCGTGGGGCATCATAGGTGTTTAATAGCATCTTTGGTCTCTTATCTTCTACATTCCAGTAGCTTCCCTATTATGGTTGATACATGTGTCACCCTGAGAAATTTACAAGTTTAACTGAGAGATTCAGCAGGGAGCAGTGCTCTTACTTTATAAATATGTTCATCCTTTGCAAAGGAGGGCAAGGAGATTTTGTGAGCGCTATACCCGCCGGAGGTGGCCCGTGTACAATATGAGGCAGGAGAAGAGGCTTGTTTTGTTCCCTTTTGCTCTGGCTGCTGCCTTGAAGTGTTGCCCCAATGCCATGCCACCCTGCCTTGAAGCCAGCTGATTGTAGACTGAAACCTCCACAACAGTGAGCTAAACAAACTTTCTCCTTTCATTTTGGGTGTCGTGTATTTTGTCCCAGCAACTAGAAAAAACTAACCAAGACAATACCCCAGCTGTAACCGCTAAAAATGTCTTCAGACATTGCCACATGGTGCCTGGAAGACAAAGTCACTTCTGTTGTAAACCACTGTTTCAGATGACAAACTTTTCAGAAGAAAAATTTTGATATATAGTTTGCATTGCTTCTGTATTTCAAATTTGTGCATGTTCCATGTAGCTTAGTCTATCAGTATTTCCTGGTTAGTACCCTATCTGAAAAATGAGTTAGTTTTATAATAGTTTATGAAACTAGCCATATTTACCATAGATATTCTAAAATAAAAATCCTACATTTTAAAATTAATAGTTGATTTAATTATTCTATAACATTTATGGCATCTTCAATCAAAGAACCTACTATTTCTTGATCTTTTGAAAAGTACTTTGTACCTAAGAAAAAATTCTTATAAAGCAACCTTTGAATGCTTGTTATTTTTCCTCCTTTAAGAATGATCTTCTTCATCTTTTGTCTTAAAAGCTCTGTAACTTATTGGTTCTGCATAAAATTTCCATTACATAGAGACTATTCTCCATGCTTCTCTGCTGCATCTTTTTCTGAAGTTATGAGAGATGTGAAACATATTCTGAAAATTCATTCAAAGCTTTAAAACTTATTATATCCAGGAGAGACAGATTTAAGATTGCTGAGGTTTCTGGTTGAAGTACTTCAAACAGAAATCTATACTCCATTAGACACTCTAACATTGTGACCTTAATTTTCCAGATATTTTGCCCTTTAAATTGAAAGAAGTGCTTTAATACTACTTAAAATCTTTTGGAGGGATTTGGAATATCACAGGCTTTAGTTGTGAAACATATGAAACAAATGAAAAGTAAAATGGTGACTGACTTAGGACTATATTGTTTTATATTTTTTATTTCAAAAATATAGTGATATAAAGAGATGCATGAAAATTATGTAGTACACTGAAGTTGGTGAGAAAAGATATTTAATAAAGAGTTGTTCATACTACACTTGAACAAAATTTCTTTCATTGCTTTTTTTCTTGGCATTGTCTAGAGAGTGGAATAGTTAAGTTTTCTGAAGTTAGGAAATTTACTTTGAATAAAACTATTAAAAAACTGGATGAAATGAAAATTTACCTGCACAATAGCTACTAAATTATCTTGCTTCAGCAGATAAAGCAGGAAATGTAAAACTGTATTATAGTATAGTACCAGGTCAAAAAATGAGAACTACTTTTTTAAATCCTCTGTAGAAAAAAAGAGATGAAAAGCCACTTGTTTTTTCATTAGTAAATTAGGTCAGTTTTAAAATAATCTGCTCATTGAGAATGTACACATTTCTCAAGTAGTTGACATAATTCAATTTATATTTTGAAGACAGAATAACTGAACTGAATTCTTTAGGGATCTTTAATTGCTTTATCTGTTTTCTACTGTAAAATGTTTACAACCTAAGTTGATCATGTGATCTTTTCTTTAGGTTGTGGCTCACTGAAGATAATACATCAAAAATTGTTTATTAATCTATAAAAGCCTAAGTTCATGTTTGTATTCATTTGTATATTACTTCAATTACGATTTAGGTATAAAGGACATTTTCTAATCTCACCAAGTTCCATTACATATATTCATGTTATTTAATGTCACTTAGATCAGATGCCTCTTGATACCAAATAATTATTCCTTGTGTTGCTAAAGGGTACTGTTAAACATAAAGAAGTAATTATAGATTTATTCTTCAAAACTGTTGCTTCCTTTTGCAGTGCAAAAGTATTGAGTAGTTTACACTTATTACTATTGATGTTTTGGGGTGCTCTTTTGCTTCAGGCTAAAAACGAAAATATTTCCATTTGCAAATATAACTTATATCTGCTCTGAGTTTGGTTGCAAAGAGTCTCCAGGTCAGATTGTAATCTCCATGTTGCCCTCATCATATTATTCATTTATAATCTGTCTTCATATGATCCCTCATTGCCTCATCAGACCAAGGCAAGAGAGATTCATCATCTCTGCTAAGCGAACAGCTTTTGAGATGCACACAGTCTCCAGAGATTGCCACGGAGCCCTCAGGGAACTGGGGCTTGACAGCAGTGTCAGTCTTTATGATATGGGCTTGATGAATCTTAATTTTTGCCTGGATTTACATTTTTAAAAATCTATCTAAAATTTTATTGGCTCTGAAGGTCATTAATGATTTTTTTTTATCCCAAAGGCTTTTCTGTAAACTTGGCAAGTCATGCAATAGTAAAATATGTCTGCTGGATTTGATGTTTCTTGGATATGGTTGCATATTAAGGAAAGAAGAGTCTAGACAACTCTTAAGGTTGTACACCCCAGTTTATATCTTCGGTGCTTTTTGGAAACTTTCCTCTTAGTTTTTTATATGCCATTCTGATCAGACAGCAGTGGGTCACAGGCTTATAATTTTCATCTGAAACAGTGAGTTCCTGACCTCTGACTTTTAGGGACTTTTCCTGTTAGGAAATTACAATTCTGTATTTATTCTCTTTTTAGCATCCTTAAGGGAAGTGGATATTCTGTTCCTTTTACAAAGTCTGTAGAGACAGGCATGTATTCACTCATTCATTCATTCATTCATTCATTCAACAATCATTTGTTCAGCACTATACAGTGGTGTAGGAGAGACACTGCAAAATTCATGGGAAATTGCTTATTTTCCTGAGCTCTTTGTTTATATTTTTTAAAAGAAAAATTCCAGCTTTTGGGTTTTTATTTTAGTTTGTAGCAGTAAAATATTCCATACTTGCCATATTTATGACTACTAAAATGACAAGATTCATCCTTTGTAGTTCTGATTTCTGCCTAGGGGGATGACATGTTTATACAAATAAAAAATACAGTGATAAATTATTAAGGGCATTATGGCATAATGATTTTAAAAACATGGATTTTGGAGGTAGATTATTTGAATTCACATTCTAGTTTTGCCATTTGGTAGTTGTGTGACATTGATAAGTTACTTAATATCAGTTTCCTCATTTGTAAAATGCAGATAACTATAGTGGTTACTTCATAAGGTTGTTGTTTAAAAGAATGAATATGTATAAAATACTCATTATACTCCCTGGGTTATAGTAAATGATATTTAAGGATTAGCTTTGTTGTTATTTTATATATATATCTCTCAATCTCAAGAAAAGTATCCCTAATTCATCAGTTGTATTTCCAGATTCTTTTATATTAGTCTAACATTATACAATAGAAGATCACTCATTATATTAAGAGCCAAGAGAATCTCAACACAGATGTCAGAATTATTTGATAAGAATTTTAAGTCAGTAAATATAAAAATGTTTCAGCAAGCTATGGATACACCTGAGACAAAAGAAAAAATAATGTATCAGCAGAAAAGTATAGATACAGAGATACTAACTAAAATTTTAGCAAAGAAAAATAATCAGTATGAAAGACTTACTAGCTTTAAGACTTAGGATTGATTAAATTCTAGTTTAATTACTAAAGAATTGTAGTTGATGCTGTGTATTGCATCACATCTTGAGTAAGTGTTTTTGTCTGTTTGTTCTACTTTTATTGTAGTTAGTACTGATCAATAGGTTTAGGCGATATCAACCTGATCCTTACATTGTGAAGTTGCTTACTAATTTTTCTTCTTAGTGTTCTTAAATTATACAATGATTATTTTATTTATTTATTTATTTATTTTTGGTGGTACTGGGGATTGAACGCAGGGCCTTGTGCATGCTAAGCAAACACTCTACCACTGAGCTACATCCCCAGCAATATGCAGTGATTTTTGATGTGCATCCTTTTTATTAAGTTTTCTGTGAAATCTGTGGTTTTTTTCAGTTTGGAAATACATGTTTATTACTACTGGGAAGGTTTATTTATTGGCTTTCTTTTTTATTTTTCTCTATTTCTTTTGCTATACAAATATTAGACCTTTTGTACCAATTCTTTTAAACTTTCTCATCTATTCACTCCCTATTTCCATCTTTGTGTCATTTTGTAAATATTTTCTAAGACATTTCCCAAATTATCTTCTAACTTTTTGTTTATTACCTTGCTTTTAAATTTTAAGTATTCATTGCACTTAGATGAGAGAACTAATTACGTATGTTCTGCTGCATACCAGGGTAGCTACAGAAAATGATGACGCACTGTATATTGCGAAGAAGCTAGAAGAAAGGATTTTGAATATTTTTATGGTAAATAAATGATAAATGTTTGAAGAAACTTATGAGCTTGCCCTGATTTGAATGTTACAAAATGTGTACAATTTTACTTATCAGCTAAAATATCTAAAAGTTTTAAGGTGTATTTCTGGTTTCTGAAGTTTTTATTGTTGTAGCTTCTTGTTTCTGTGATATGACATCTTTTAGCCTGTAGAAGATTATTTTATATACACATATAGTTCTGCTCCTGGCCTTCTTTCTGTGTTGATTTCCTTTTCCTGAATTAGTTTCTTGTCTTTCACTGTTTGAGTCTTTCCTAAAATGTCCAGTTATTTTGTCCTGTCTTTTTCATTTCAAAGCCAGGTGCGGTGAAATAGTGGGAATCTACGCTCTTTTTCTGGGAAACAATCCCTGTGCAATAGTATCTGTACATCTTTTTTCTTGTGTCAGTAGTTTGTACCATAGAATATTCTGGGAGCCAAAGAAAGAAAGAGAAGTGCCACTCAAAACAATATACTGTAATGTTAACTGGAACCACAGATGCCCTAATTGTTTTCTACTTAATTTTAAACCATGTGCCTTATAAGTGACCAATAGTTTGTAAAACACTGCAGTATCATTCTTAATATTTTTGTGGAATTGGGAGTCTATTTTGAACCTGTTTGGGATTCTGATAGTTACTAGAATCTCTTTTTAGAAAAATGCACACATACACATTTTTTGCATAATTTTAAGGAGATTCACAGTTTGTAGGCATAAACATGGACTTCCTAGTTCTAAAAGGTTCTGTGTCATATAAAATTGTAATTGCCTTGCTTTGCTAATATATTTCACTCAGCATGCTTGCATTAATATCATTAACTGTGCAGCAGATATTCTGCCCTTCTTCTCTTCCTCTTGCTCAGGTTTACTAGTATAGGGTACCAGAGAAACTATGTGATAAATAAAACTATCAATGAATAAAATCATGAAATAAATACAGTTTCCTCTTGTATATCAAGATTAAAAGTCTTGGATGTTCCTCATTATTCTGGGTACTTAGTTGTCTTTATAAGATTTAGGGTCAGTGCACACAGGACCGAGGACAAACAGCCACCTATTTCTGATGTGTCAGAAGCCACTGTGTCTTTTGAAAAGTTGCCCAAGTCCTTAGCAAATCATTCCCTTAACACCTGTGGGCTGATTCCCCAGCTGCTTTCATTTCTGGTGGGGAACTGCATTTATTGCCAATCACTGTCGCCAGCTCTCTGTACAAATATCATCAGTAGTTAAACTAGACCCACAGCTTTGTTGAGATGGCTTAGAAAACTCTGAATTTTTTGGTGTGAGCTTCTTTCCTTCCTTTCACCATTCATGCTCATCCTTCTTTTCATGAACATTGAATTCTTTCTATGTGCGAGGTTGTTCATGTGGGAGACTGGCTGGCTATGCTTGGACCACCTTCATTCTTCTGGGACCGTTATCTGTGGCTAGTTCTCCTGTGGCACTATAGATGCTTCCTGTGGAAGCCCTGCAGCTTGCTTTCTTCTCTACTGGGTTCTGCATTTAACTGTTTATTACCCACCTGGAAAACTTTGCTCTACAATTTTTCTTCTGCCTAGGACAACAAACATATACATAAATTTTCTCGTGCAATTTTTCTTTTGCCTAGAACAACCAACATTTTTTCTCCTAAATAATGACATAAATATGCAAATTTAAAAATACAATTTCTGTTGTCAATGTGTTATGGGCCACTGTTTTGAAACTAACTTCATAGGAAAATAGTGTTAGTGTGCAAAAAGCAGCCCCAAAGTTTAGAGTTAGGATCTTTGAAAGATGTCTTAATAATGGGACATTTTCAACTGATAAAATATAGGTTTATAGCATTTGAAATGTTATTAGTATTCGTTTAAGAGCAGACATCAATCTCAGAAATCTGTATACAAACATGACAAAATTGGTCTGTATTACACTCCAATAAAATCACAAAATGGTTTTATTTTCTCTGCATTTTATGAATGTGAAACATTTGCATATTATTATAATAACTTCCACAGGCATTGGAACAAAAGCTGATATAGTGTTAATGGTGCAGTTAAAAATTGGTGCATTACTTCCATATTTTGTTGCAGTTATACAACAGTTTTTTGAAAAGGAATTTGAACTTTGCATATTTTATAGTCAGACTCAGAAAATACACAGCAGGTGTGCTGCAAGTTACCCCTTGGCATGCTCATGGTAGACATCTCTAATCTATTGCAACATTCTTTCTCTTTGAATTGGGACAGTCTCACATCATCTTTAAAATAGTAATCCAGATTGTTGCTGAATGCAAGTAGCATGTGAGATGAAAGTTATTCATTATATTAATTTTGAACCTTAACTATTAGAATATTATTAGGAGATCAAAAAAATCTGCTGAAGTTTGGAAGAAGAAAAATATGAGGTAGAAATAAGGTAATGATTTTGGTGAGTTATGGCAAAGTTTTTTGGTAAAATTTCAGGTGGTATTAAATTTAGGTTTAGTCTTACTATGTCTCTCACTTCTGCCTTTTTAGTGCAATAGCAGACATAAACAGTCTGTAAATAAATGAGTATGACTGTTTTCCGGTAAAACTTTGTAAAAGTGGGTAACAGTTTGGTTTAGCCACTAGGGCATAATTTGCTAATCCTTGCTAACCCTGTTACTTAAAACGAATTCTGTGGGTGATGTTACTAAAATTATCTGTATGCTTGTAAGGAATGTACATCCTTGGTCCACACATTGTCAAAATCTGAGGTTGGGGCCAAGAACTCTTAGGTTTACCAGCTGATAAGATGATGCTGATGCTCACTGAAGTTTGAGAGCCTCTGATTTAAATAATTGTGATTTTTTTCTTTGAACATTACATAGCATTCAGTAGTGCAACTACCCAGTGCATTTATTTAATGCTTAATCTTTGATTATGTTTCTTATCTCATCTATGACATTAGATCTATTTAAGTTTTCTTCCTTTTCTTGAGTCATATTTGAGAATTTAGGTTTTGTTATAAAATTATTTCCTCTAAACTTCGAATTTGTATCTGTGGTGGTTTGTGAACATTTTTGCACTTTTTGGTATCAAGATGTGAGCTCATGTCTACACTCTGTGAATCAAGGCAGGCTTGTATCTTCTTCAACTAATAGAGTATGGCAGAAGTGATGCTCTGTAATTTCCAAACCTAGTTCAGAAAAGCATGCAGCTTTGACCTAGTTCAGGGATGCTCACTCTGGGGAAGTCTGCTGCCATTTAAAAAGTCTGATTACTCTGGGTCCACTGTGCTGCAGAGGACACATAGAAGTATCCCTGTTGATAGCCTCAGCTACTAGATAACATTTATTACCAGCCAGTTGAGTGAACCATCTTGGATGAGCAGCCTGACTTCAACCTTCAGATAACTGCAACAGCACTGTCATCTCAGTGCAATCAGTGAAAGACCCGAGCCTAGATGAGCCCAGATTTTTCTTGACCTGTAAAATGTACGGCATAATAATTGTTGTCTGAAGCCATGAAGTGTTATGCAGCAGTTGTGATTGGGACCCCAAATTGCAAGTGCTATTAATTTATGACTGTCATAATGTCTTGCTTATCTGCACTTATGATTTCATTCATGATCATTAATCTTTTATTTATCTTCTCAGTTTTCTTTAGTCAGAGTTGAGGGAGGTTCAGTCATTTCAAAGAATCACTTTTTAGATTTGATCATTTTACTATTTGAGATATCTTAGTTTCACTGATCAAAGCTTTACCTCTATTCATTTTTTTCTTTCTATTTTCTACATAGTGTTTTTTCCTATTCCTATTAAAGATAAGCACTAGGTTAATTTCCCTTTTTATCTTTTTTTCCTTTGTAAAAAAATGCTTTGGAAGCTATGTTTTCCTCTGTACAGCTTTCATTGTGCCCGATCAGTTTTCTGAGACACATATTCTTCTTCACTGTCTTCTTGAGAATTTTTAATTTCAGTTTTAATTTTCTTTTTATCAAAGCATTTTGGAAAATATTCTAAATGTCTAAATAGTTAAGACTTCCTGTGTGTGTGTGTGTGTGTGTGTGTGTGGTGTTATCTTTCATTTTTCCAACAGGCAAAACAAATACATATTCTTCTACTCCTGCAAGAAAATAAAATTATTTTCCTCACCAAGACTTTCTCTTTTTTCCTTACCAGTAAATTTGACTGCACTTTAGGGTACTTTAAGTTTCTTATTTCCCCAACATTGAGGACTTTCAATGCTTTTGCTTTTGTTGTCTTCCTGTGCCTTATCTTAAGACCCCTTTCCCTACACTTCAGTATAAAAAAGTTTAGCAATTTTTTGATTGTTATAAGGCTTTTATTCCTTACTTGGCACTGACATTGCATGTTCTCATTCCCTTTCAAGGTACTCTGTGACAGTTGCTGCATCCTTCCCTCTGTACATGAAAAGGCCTTCCTCTGTGCCAAGGAGCAGGAGGGCTTTGTACAACCGTTCACCTTCGTGTCCATGGCCTTGACCACCTGTTTTTAATCCATAACACTTAGGAAAGAAAAAGTCTCAATCTAGCTTCTGATTGAGACCCTAAAAGCAGAGATTTTATTCAAATTTTTAGGCCCTACTTAACTATTTGCCTCAGCAACTAAGAGAGATAGTTGGGTTGGAGTTGGAAGAGTTCACTTCCAGTGACCAGCCTCTTCCGATAAGACCCCACCTCTAAACAGCACTTTCAGCTCTGAATGCATCAGTAGATTAATATAATAGCAAGGATAGTGCCCCTATGATCCAATCATCTTCCAAATTCCACTTATGTACACATGAGGCATTCAGGAGACATTTTACATCTAAACCATAACAGCATCTTTAAAGTAATCATGTGACTTTTATCTTTAATTCTATTACTATGTGGTGTGTTACCTTGATTTTTATATGTCGAATCATTCTTATATCCTAAGGAAAAAAATCTCACTTGGTCATGTTGTATGACTCTCTATTTCTTTTTTATTTAAAAAAACCCCCAAATGGTAAAAACAATACAGAATTTCAAAATAAAAAAGGAAATTAGCATTAGTTAATATATTGCATATTGTTAACTTAAAAGTAGTTGTTCAGATTAAAACATTTATGCATCAAAAAATGATCAATCAGACAATGAAAACACAAACTGTCTTTTAAAAAAACTTTATTTAAAGAGAAACCAAACCAAACCAAAACAAAACAAAACAGAAACAAACCAAACCAAACAAAACAAAACAGAAACAAATCAAATAAACCAAAAGAAACAGAAAAAAGGGTAGCAACACTACAGAATTCCAAGGAAAAAAAAGAAAAGAACAAAAAAACACTAAGAAATCATTACTTGATAACTTACATACTGTCATCTAGGAAATAGTTGTTCAAGTTACAAAATTAAAACATACAAAGTAGACATTCAAACAGTGAGACTGTTAACAGTTCTGCTCCACGATCTAACAAAAACCGTAATGTGCTCATTCATCTTACACGCTTAACCATACATGCAATTAAATCCTTTCTTTTTCTCTCTGTTTTACAGTAGCAATTACACATTTTGGGTTTTATTACTCCTACATTTTTTATTACTTTTTACACTAGAGACACAATGCAATATTTATAAATATGATTCTTATTTATTTCACTAATGAGGTTAGTCTCAAGTTGTCTCCATTTCCCTATGAAGACCTCAAGATCATCCTTTTTTACATCTGAGTAATATTCCATTGTATAAAAATACCACATCTTTTTCATCTACTCTGCAGTTGATGGGCATCTTGGTTGTGTCCAAGATTTAGCTATTACAAATTGTGCTGCTATGAACATGGGTGCACATAGATCACTGTGATATGACTTTTTCAGTTTTTCTGGGAAAATACCCAGGAGGAGAATAGCTGCGTTGAATGGAGCTTTGAGTCCTAGTCTTCTGAGAATTCTCCAAACTGATTTCCATAGTGGTTGCACCATTCTACACTCCCACCAACAGTGGGGCAGTGTTCCTTTTTTCCCCCACAGCCATGCCAACATTTGTTATCAGTTGATTTCTTGATGGCAGCTATTCTTTCAGGAGTAAGATGAAATCTCAATGTTGTTTTAATTTGCATTTCTCGAATGACCAGTGATGGTGAACATTTCTTCATGTATTTATTTGGCATTTGTATATCTTCATCTGAGAACTGTGTGTTCATCTCAGATGCCCATTTTTGGAGAGGGTCTTTGAATTTGGGAGGTTTGATGTTTTTCAATTCTTCATATGTTCTTGATAAAAGTCCTTTGTCTGAGGGGTTGCTGGCTAGAATTCTTTCCCATCCTGTGGGTTTTCTTTTTACTCTGTTGGTGATGTCTTTTGAAGTGCAGAAACTTTTCAATAATATGAGATCCCAGTTGTTGATTCTCTGAAGCATTTCCCGTGTAGTTTGCATTTTGTTCATGAATTCTCTGCCTACCCCTGTGTCTCCAAGACTTCTACCTACCTTATCTTCTAGTAGATTTAGTGTTTCTGTTTTAATGTTTAGGTCTTTGATCCATTTAGACTTTAGTTTTGTGCATGGTGATAGGCATGGATCTAGTTTTAGTCTTCTGCATGTGGAGAGCCAATTTTTCCAACACCATTTATTAAAGAGGCTATCCTTCCTCCAGTGACATATTTAGCTTCTTTGTCAAATATCAGGTGGCTGAGTGTCTTTGTACCTATACTTGCATCTTCTAATCTGTTCCATTGATCCTCAGGTCTATTTCTTTGCCAGTACCATGCTGATTTTATCACTGTGGCTTTGTGGTATACTTTCAAGTCAGGAATTGAGATGCCTCCTGCCTTGCCTTTGTTGCCCAGAATTGCCTTTGCTATTCTAGGTCTCTTCTGTTTCCAAATGAATTTTAGGAGTGTTTTCTCTAGATCTATGGGGTATGTTAATGGTATTTTGATTGGGATTGCATTAAATCTGTATAACAGTTGTGGGAGTATGGCTATTTTCACAGTGTTGGTTCTTCCTAGCCAAGAGCAAGGAATATCCTTCTATTTTCTAATATCTTCTTCAAACTCTTTTTTTAGCATAGCATAATTTTCAGCATTTACATTTTTAGTTAGGTTGATTCCTAAGTATTTCAGTTTTTAGATGCTATTGTGAAAGGTGATATTTCCATAATTTCTCTCTCAGTGGGTTTCTTCTTTGTGTACAGGAATGCTATTGATTTTTGAGCATTGACTTTGTATCAGGCTACACTGCTGAATTTGTTTATTACCTCTAGTAGTCTTTTGATGGAGTTTTTTTGGGTCTTCTATATAGAGTATCATGTCATCTGAAAATAGTGATAATTTAACTTCTTCCTTTCCTATCTTAATTCCTTTTATTTCTCTCTCTTGTCTGATTTCCCTGGCTAGTGTTTCCAGAGCTATATTGAATAGGAGTGGTGATAGTGGACATCCTTGTCTTGTTCCTGATTTTAAAGTGAAAGCTTTCAGTTTTTCCATTTAAGTATAATATTGGCTGTTGGTTTGTCATAGGTGGCCTTTATGAGGTTGAGGTAGACACCATGTATTACAAGTTTCTGAAGGGTTTTTACCATGAACATGTGTTGAACTGTATCGAAAGCTTTTTCTGCATCTATTGAGATGATCATGTGGTTTTTGTTTTTGTTTCTTTTGATGTGGTATATCACATTTATTGATTTGCATATGTTAAACCATCCCTGCATTCCTGGAATAAACCCCACTTGGTCATGATGTATAATTTTCTTGATGATTTGCTGCATCCTATTTGCCAGTATTTTATTGAAAATCTTTACATAAATGTTCATTAGTGAGATAGGCCTATAGTTCTCCCTTTTGGTTGGATCTTTCTTTAGTTTTGGTATGAGAGTAATGCCTCCAGGAATGATTTAGGGAGGATTGCTTTCTTTTCAATTTCATTGAAGAGTTTAAGGAGTATCGGCATCAAATCTTCTCTAAATTTCTTGTAGAATTCAGCCGTGAATGCATCAGGACCTGGGCTTTTCTTTGTTGGCAAGTTTTTTTTTTTTATTTTATTACGTTTTCAATTTCAATAGCTGATATTGGGTTATTCAAAATTTCTATATCTTCTTGGTTGAGCTTTGGTAGTTCATATGTTTCTAGAATCTGTCCCTTTCCTCTGTGTTTTCCTCTCTATGTGAGTAGAGATTTTCAAAGTAAATATTCATGATCTTTTGAATTTCCATAGGATCTGTAATAATTTCCCCCTTTTCAGTCCTTATTGTGTGAATTTGGGGTTTTTCTTTCTTTTTCTTTATAAGGTTAGCTAGAGGTTTGTCAATTTTGTTTATTCTCTCAAAAAAACAGCTTTTTGATTCATTTATTCTTTGTTTTTTAGTTTCAATTGCATTGATTTCTGCTGTAATGTTTACTATTTCCTCTCTTCTATGAGCTGTGGGTTTAACTTGATCTTCTTTTTCTAGAATCTTGAAATGAATCATTAGGTTGTTTATTTGTGCTTGTTCTGTTTTTTTTTCCATTTTATTTTAAAGAGAGTAAGACAAAAGAGGTCAGTACAGAGCAGATCGGAACCGGACAACATAGGCAACACAATACTTAACATTAAGATAACCGGACATTAACAAATAGCTATCACAATATTTCTTTCTCTGCTATAGTTGTGCATAATTTAAAATACAATAATATAAAACATAACAAAAAAGTGTAAAACCATTCAAAGAGTGAAAGAATTACAGGGCATTCTGAACCGAATAACAGAGAATGATCAATGGGTACTATAATATCTCATTTTCAATAAAAAATTTTGTTTATACTTTCACACACATTCACATCCCAATAAGAAACAATGTGATAGAACCAATGGAAATAGAAGAATAGAAGCTTGGTAGGACTTCTAAGAAGGACAGTATTAAATCAGCAATAGCTGTCATAATGTTTTGTTCTCTTCAAAACAGCTGTTCATAGCATCACGTACAATAAAGTCAAACAAAACAGAATAAAACCATTCCAACTGATGAATGAAAACATTGAAAGGCTTCAAAGATATGAGATGGAGACTCATGATTACCATAAAATCTTACATACTCTTACCAACTCTCATACTAGGGAGACTATACGGTATTTACACATGTGATTTTGGTTTATTTCACTTATGAGTATGGTCTCAAGTCGTGTCCTTTTATTTATAAATATCTCAATGTGATCATTCTTTATAGCTGAGTAGTACTCCATTGTATAGAAATACCACAACTTTTTTATCCATTCCTCAGTTGATGGGCACTTAGGTTGTTTCCAAGATCTGGCTATTACAAATTGTGCTGCTATAAACATGGGTGCACATGTATCACTGTGGTATGATGCTTTCAGATCTTCTGGGAATATGCCTAGAAGTCAAATAGCTGGGTCAAATGGGACTTCCATACCCAGCTTTTTGAGGAATCTCCAGACTGACCTCCACAGTGGTTGCACCAGTCTACACTCCCACCAACAGTGCAGAAGAGTTCCTTTTTCCCCACAGCCTCTCCAACACTTGTTGTTGGTAGTGTTTTCTATCTTGGCCAGTCTTTCTGGAGTGAGATGGAATCTCAGTGTG
>PVJX010041661.1:0-14557 GCA_004027295.1 Dolichotis patagonum
ATGCCATAAATTCCTCATATTGGTGATTTTAATTTTAAAACATTCCAAGCAGGCAGAGGATATTAATTTCCTTTTAGAAGTGAATAAATTAAAACTCAGGAGAGATCAAATGTTTAAAACCACACAGATTTTGCTTAGCAAACCTATAGAACTGAAAAATTAAAGTCACATTCTTTTCTTATTGACTACTCTACCCCCTCAATGTAGAGAGGATGATCAAAGTTAGGGAAGAAACAAAATTTATTCCACATTTTTTTCTTGCCAGTGCATTTTTACACACAATTTGTATTCTTTTTATTTTAAATATCTAATTCACTGTGTTTGAAAACATTTCTTTGGACACTATTCAGAGAGATTAAAGCTATGGAAATTTTGCAGACAACATTACGGTTCTTTTAGAATTTCAGGCTTCTATGCTGACGCTAACACAGACACCTTGCTCAGTCCTCTCCCATTCTTGTTCTGTTTTGAAAATTTCTTAATTATGTGATAGATCATAATACTTAATGAAGTGACCACCACAGAATATGAATTTTGTTAAAATAAGTCTTAAACAAATTCAGTACAATAAAGTGAATGAATTTATGTATGAACACATTTCACATACTGGAAAACTTTATGTTTCACAAGAACTTAGTAACCAATAGAAATACAAAGCTGTTTTTACTATTCATTTGGCAAAATTACTCTTTCTACATTTTTTTCTTTCTACCTTTGACCAAGGACCAAAATAGTAATACTTTTGTATTCCACAAAATTTTATACTACTATTATTTTTAGACTTGCTTCAAAAACAAATTTTAAAAGATGTCTTAATTTCCTGTAATATTTCTTTCTACTGAGATATAAAGGCTGCTATACAACCTTCAAAGAAAACAAAGTATCTGTAACAGAAGCTTTTGGACAGGCAGAGATATTAAATTGTATTTGAATCTGAAACACCATGTAATGAGCAAGGCCAAAAGAGAACACTTCTCATAATTTTAGTTTGAATCTGCAACAACTCACAAGAAGCTTAAGTCATATTCATTATGAAAAGGAAGAAAATTCTAAGTACTAATCAATAATTTTTGCTTATGATTATGATTTTTAAATAATATTATTGACATGATTTGAGCCTCCCAATCATCTTGTTAAAGTAGTAGAAGGAAACTGAGATTTAGAAAGTTTACATACCTGACTTACTTCTTACAATTTACAGGGAGAGAGGCCAATTCTGGAACTCCTGTCTCTTGGAAACCTGAGGCAGAGATCTCTTCCCACCATCTGCCATGTGACTTGGCAAATGGTCACGCAGTTCAAACCTAACCAATTGTTTGCATCACTTCATAGTTTTATCTCTGGAACATTTAACGTTCCATAGATAAGACATAGTCATCTGAAACAGTGTTCTTCACTTTGAGAACTTTCAGCAGCATTTTGATGAGGGTGAAGAAAAATAAGATATAACCTTTATTACCTGTACCAAAGTCAGTTGTTCGATATGAAATCATCAGACATACGTTTATGAGAGAGAAGGCCACACGTAGAACACATGCACACACAGTCCTTATGAGCAAACAGTGAATATGGGAGTATAAGAAATTACTTCCCCTTGTAAAGCTGAAGTTAACAGGACAGGGAAAAGTAATTAACCAGGCAAATAGAGCTAAGCAACGTTACTGATTAATTTACAAAACAATTAACTTTCCACTTAAAATTCAAATTAAGATTCTGTCTGCCATAGGCAACCAGTGTTTGCAAATTTTAATAGGGTTAGACATTAAGTGTCTTACTTAAAATCAACTTCAGAAGACACTGGGTAAGAATATAATTGGAACAAGCGGTGCGTGCAATTCTTGGCTTTCAGTTATTACAAAAGGCAACATATTGTAGCACAGGTGTATTAATCACCTTTCTGTTGCTGGGTCAAAATACCCGATGCATACAATCTAAAGGAAGAGAAGGTTCCTTTGTCTCATGGTTTTAAAAATGTAACATGGGCTGTTTCTAAAGGCAGAAACTTGGAGAGAGTGTGACAGAGCTGCTCACCACATGGCATTCAGGATATAGAGCAAGAGGGAAATATCCAGAGAGAAATGCAACAGGAACAACATAGAGTCACCAACATCAGGCCTACATACCCCTTTCCCACAAGTAGGCCCCACCCTTCAATTTCCATTATTTTGAAATAATGCCATCAAATTAGGAACTCATCAATGGATCGATCCATTGATGGAATTAGAACCCATGATATCCCATTGCCTTCTCAAAGTCCCACCTGTGAATTTGTGAGACTCTCCTTGGACGTTTCAGATAAAGACCATAATAATATTATTAAATATTGGACTAATACACTTTTAGCGAAAATAAGGGGAAAATAAGAAATCATTCAGTGTCATTCCAAATATTTATAGAGATTTCATACTGTAAATTTTTAAAGAAAATGTTTCATAAAGGAGCTTCCAAACACTTTGTTACCCAGCAAATATACCACCTATGTGTCTTGTCATAGATGTTAGACACAAGAAATGGTGTCACGTGATCCTTGCCTATAATTTAACAGAGCACTAAGGGGACAGTGAGGGGAAGAACTGCTGGGCCAATTAACCCTTTCCCATAAATCAAGTTATTAAAAATAATACTGTCAGCTTGTGTTCAGACAGCACATTTATCTGTTCTAACATGATGTATTATAGCTGATCTTGTAACTACTTATGCCCTTTAGGCTGGATGAACACCGAGAAATGCTTCTTTGCAGGACCTTTTGGTACAGACTTGTGTGTTTTCATATTCTTCTAGCGTTACCACAACCTTCCACACTCCAGTCTTCTCACAGGTAGACTTTCCCCAGTATTCACCCAGCAGCAGGACGATAAAGTGTGATCTGGAAAAGGTCAGGGTATTGGGTTGGCACCGATGTCATGTCATTAGTAGACCTTGCTGTATTCAAGGTAAAACACTGCATCGACTAAACCAAACCATTCTTTTAACCTTGAAAAAACACACCATTAATTGAAAATACAGGTAAAGGCAGCCTAGCAACCTGTAAAGCATTCAGGAATGTGAAGTCATTCGGCTGCCCGTGGTATGCACTCAGCTTTCTGGTTCATTCGACTCTCTATTTCTGTTCTTATTTTCTCTCTTCTCTGGCCCAGATAGTTTTTTTAGGATTCTGCTACTGGGACTTGTGTATGATGATCTGACTGGCTTCTGAAACTATCTTGTTTCAACTGGGCTTCTGGTCTCTCATATTGAGCAATAACACGTTATCTCATTCTTACATTACCAAACTGTCTGGTCCTGTCTTAACACTCACCCCTCCAGGTCAAGAGCTTTGGAAAGGGCAAGATCCAGGCTTTGCTTTTGCATTGTCTCTTTTGAATTACTGAAAATTAAACCCAGGGCCTTGTGCGTGCTAAGCAAATGCTCTACCACTGGTCTATCTGCCCACCCTACAACCACTGTTTTTGCTTATGGCAGCAGGGTGCAATATTATGTCTGCGGCAGGCTTGGGTAAGCCATCTACTGCACGTTTGTTCCTGTATATAAGGAGTCCAGAATCTCTTGGAGGATTAAAAGGCCCTATTCAGCTTGGTCATGCATCAACATACTTGTTTAGTGCCTGGCACACAGCAAGCTCTCAGTATTTATCAAGTGTCACATAGACAGTGTTGAAATCTTTTTGCCCCAGTTCTTGCCATTTCCTTGGTAACTCTTGGCAACTTTGACGCCATAGTCAAGGAGCCTATGGCTTATTTGTGTATTTTTCAATAATTATTATTATTATTCATTTTCTCAATCAGAATGCAAACACTGTGGGCCAAATGGCTTTTTCTTGTTCACTAGTGTATCTCCAATGACGAGACATTTCCTAGCTATCTCATATATAAATTGCATAATGTTTTCAGTCCTTTTTAAATGTCTAAACTGGACAATATCTAAAAAAACAAGAATTTAAAATAATATGCAGCTGGGACTCTACCAGCCCCAGAACTATGCCTCCCCACCTCTCAGGAGGTAAATATCACGACTCAAGGTCCCCTGCATTCTGCTCTAGTAGCCTTCTAATTTGCTGAATACACCAGCAAAACAACTTCCATTTTCTTATTTATTCTATCTCTCGTCTTTCAACTCACGGTAAATATCCCCATTGTCTTGTAGTACCCTCCAATTATCATTTCAAATATTGGTGACCTAAGACTCTAGGATATCAGTTTTTAATATATAATATTAATAAGCTAAGAAATTATCAGATTAGTATTCTCTTTTTTTTTTCTTTTTTTTCTTTTTTAAATTTTTTTTTTGTTGTTGTTATCGGGGATCGAACTCATGACCTCGTGCTTGCCAGGCAGACACTTATGCTGCTGAGCTAAATCTCCTGCTAGATTAGTATTCTTTATGTTTACAAAAATAAGAGTAAAATTTAGGATAACAAACAAGATTTCTGTAATACATACATATTTAATTTTGGCCAGAATTTGTGCATGTATTTTATATATTTCTTACTAACAGAAGATTTGTTTCCCTACTACCATTTTAGAAATTGCCTGATGTCTGGTGAACCTGAGTTCTCACTGACTACTTTTACATTGAAGTGTTATTTATTAAAGTTATTGCCAGGGATGGAGTTATAAGAATTTGGCTACTGAAATGTCAGTCTCAACTGTATCAACCTGCCTTCCTTGATTTCACTTACTGTGATACTTTTTTCTGAACTCAGGAAAAAAAGAGATAAGATTTATATTATACTGGGTGAATGATAAATCAACTGGTTACCTGTAATTGGTGGCTTATGCGTGTCCCAAGGAACATGTTAAAGGTGAAGTTTGAAACAGTGTTTTATTCAAAAGTTAGAAATTTTCATGGATTTTCTTGTTCATGTATTTCCTTTGCCTTCCAATGAAGTTTTGTTTCAAATTTCATGCTATTTTGAACAACTGTTTTTATATTAGCAAAGCAGTAAAAACATGATTATATTTATATAACTTGTGTCATAACTCAGATATGCATGTGGGTTGTGCATTCAGTGAGAGAAGCATACAGCGTATGGTATTATAAAGGAAATGACATTCCTCTAATTCTACAGGACATGAGTTCTATACGTTAGAATATATCCATATAAACAAAATAAAATACAGTTTTTCAAGTAACACTGATCTAAATTTAAGGACAGGTCTCATCAATCATTGAGATACTGGTATGTTATTAATCTTCCATCTCATACCAGAAAAGTTATGCATGATATAATTTAGTTAAACTATTCTTCTATTTAGAGATGGAAATCCCCCTCTGGCATGGAGCCTGCCATTAAGAAAAAGTCTCTAATGAAAGTTTTCCAAAGGAAATGGCATGCTTCTCACAGAACAACTCACAGCTGCCCTGTGGTGGCACACCCAGCACAGAAGAGGCTAAGAGAACAAGGCAGAGGTTATTTTGACCCCACCATGTTCTCATAGATCAGTCTAACTACATCAAACCAGGCTCCTCACCTCTATGTATTCATTATGTTCCATGGCCGTACTTTAATAACCTGCTTCTAGCATTGAAATCTTACTTACAATGAGGCTTTTGTGTCAGACGTTGTTACAAAAAGTTAAAAAAAAAAAAACCCAACCAACTCAATTCTGGAAAACTTCTCACGCACATTTCCCTTCTAAAACAGTTTCTTCTTTTGAAGAGTCCCAATAATTAATGACTCAAATATCATTTTAAGCCATTCATTCATTTACCTTTTCATTAGCTCAGGGAGGTTTGATTGCCCAGTGACTACAGGACAAGCACAATTTAAAACACTGGAGGACAAAACACGAGGGAGGCAAAGACCTGCCTCTGGAAGCTCACAGGTCAGTGAGGGGAGCACGGTGCTGTGCCCTTGACCCCATTCAGTACCGCACTTTCGCTTCATTTTAACCTCATGGGATTTGTAACCAGATGTCCCAAACCCAAATGCTAAGACCAAGGGGAGCAGAAAACAGAATACATTAGGACTGATGATTACAGTGTCGTCTCACCTAATGCAGCAAACCCTCCTCAAATCTAGTTGGCTTCAACTATGTGGGAATATAAATTAGGGTTAACAGATCTTTCTATTCTTAATAAATCGTGGGCGTTTTAAAAAGCAATCTTTCATTTTTTAACACTGATTATAATGTTGCCATTAAGCAAAACACATGAAACAGATTTGGTTTCAGGTTAGGCAGTTTACCTCAACAGGTCAAGACCCAATAATCTCAAGGTATCAGCTTCCATCAAGTAACCTCCTTGCTTGAGTTATCACCGATCCTACTAAGGCTTCTGCTTTGGTTTCTCCTCAAGACCAGGAGAGCAGAAACTCCTCGTTGCCTTCATGGAATGTTTGTAGTAAGAATTAATGGCCTTGAAAAGGATTTAGATCTTGGATAAAGGAACTATGCAAATAAACAGTGCAATTACAAATATTTTGTTTTCAAGTTGAAGAGTTACTCTAAACCAGAGTTCAGTTTTTCCTGTTGCACAAACAGTGGAAGAGAAAATAGAGCTAGTTAATATCAAAGTGTAGAGCTTTTCTTTAAGTAACACACCTGCAGCTCATTTATATGTGACATACCTAGAGCCATTTAAAAAGCTTCCATGGAAAATGTACATCTGTTTTCTCAAACAGTGTTTTTTAAAATAACCTTATTTATTTATCAGCTACTTGTACCTTTTAGCGTGACATTAAAGATATGGAAAAAAGACCGGCTCGTAGGTGTTCAGGCTTTCTTGTTATACCCAGCATGCCACTGGTTGCTGTTGAAAAACAACAGGAAACAGGTGAGTACCCCTCTCCTGGCCTTTCCACTGCTTAGAAACTCCAAAACAAAGAAGGGATAGAGGAAGAGTGGAAAATCACCCAACAAAAATTCTGTTCATGTAACTGTGTTGGCAACACAAAACTTCTATTTACCTGTGTCAGTGCATTGCATGTGTTCTGTTGTTTCTCCAGTTCCACTAGTACTTAGAAAACCAAGACCAGGATCACATGTGAGTCTCTCTGGGAGCTGGAGATTTGCTATAATATGGGCTTCGTCTCAATGCCTGCTAGAGTATTGCACAACTGTTCAAACAGATGTGTTCTACAGATATCCAGCCTGTTGAATCACTGTCCAGTTCTGAACAGAAAAAAATTGGTATATATTGAATCAATAGAATACAAGGCCATTATTTTTTTAAAACTATACTCTCAAATATGTACATGAAAGATATGAATGAATTGAGATGAACTTGCCCTCAAAAGTTTCATGAACAAATTGGGAGAAAATCTAGCAAACTCCATGTCTAGCATCAGTGGATTTTTGGGACCTCCACCCTGAAACAAATTTGTCAGGACTACAAATTATATTATACTACAAGTATAAATGAAAGATACAGATTTTTTTCATTGAAAAAAGTCAGGATTTTGAGATATTTTTATTATGAGCATTCTGTAGCATTATATATGTATATATAGTATATATATATATATATATATATATATATATATATATATACTCTTCCCCCAATTCAAGAAATGTTAAGTTGTTAAGTCCTGGCTAAATATTGGCCCAAAGAATAAGGCATATACAGTATATATATACACGATGTAACAACTTTATTTTTATGGAAACATGGCATTGGTGTTAAAGACTCACTAAAAAGAAATAAACTCTGCCAGGGAACAAAATATTTTGAGCTTTTCCAGTGGAATTTGTCAGGGAACTTATGATATACAATGCCTAATTTTGGAACCAATTAAAAATCTATTATTAATACATAAACATTAAGATAACTCAAAATTCACAGAACAATTTAAAGAAGCTTGGCTAATAAATGAAAGTTTCCTCTGTTTTGTGCTGCAATATAATCGCATGACAGGCTCAATGTTTTCTATAAATACCTGGACTTGGTATCTGTGTATTACAAATAGGGTTATTCTCAAGTGACTGATTCTTATAAGTCACAATGTTCATAAAAGCGACAAAACAAAGGCATAGTGAAAAAGAGTACTGTGATTAAATGGGCTGTAATTCATACACTTATTCCTGACCTTTTTAGTAATAAAGGGGAAAAATGCAGTCTTCTTTTTTATTTCCATAGCTGAGCTCTAACATGTTTGAGGTATTTAACTATAAATTCATTAAAATAGCAGGTATATTATAATTATTCATATATAAATACACACATATACACACAAGAGGAATACTCGAGCGCATGACTTGTATCCGTCCTGATGTCTTCTTCATAAAACCATGCCTTGATTTGTATCTAATAATTTGGGTAAAGAATATAGTAGTAGCCCTACCTCTAGAGAAAAGGCTGCCACCTACTGAAATATTCTGTTGTCTTCTGGTAGCCCGAGGTCCTTGTCATAAAAATCTGTACTGCTACTGCAGTCAGTACTCTGCGTAAATGATGTGAAATGAAAAATCAGGGGTCATGGTTTTCTCTCTGATAAGAGAGAGGCTGAGGAGCAAAGGCATTTTGTGAATGGGAGGGGCTATCGTAGGGTGAGATCGAGGCACTTAGGCACTAGCTACAGTGATGTGTAATTATTTCTTACTCAGTTTTAGAATGTCACCTGCTTAATAATCTGTTCACAGAGGTCCTCTTGCCATCAAACGCTGTGTACACTTACCTGAAACTTGAAAATACACATGTACATTTAGTGAAACAATTGACATAAATCAACAAAATCCAAAGCTTAGTCACGTAAGAGACTTGGTAAAATCCAATCAGTGTATAAAACCTTCCTGATTCCTGGTAGACATGTTAACATTACTAACAGCTTTTACTTTGCCTTTTCTTGTTTTCAGAGATTATTGGAAAAACGACTGGTGACTTTTACTGGAAATACAATATCAGTAAAAGGCACAGCTGAGGCTCACACCCTGAAATCAAGGCGCAGTCTGTTAAAATGTGAAAACATTTTAGGGAAAAACTAAACCAGAGGTGGAAATCATGAGTTGTACAGGTCACAGGAGGTAAACAGAGGAATTATCTTCATTAAAAGAAAAATGAGCAAAGAAAGCTAAGAAGTGCACTGTGCAGAGCCAGTCTCTCCCAGCGACATGTGAAAAGCGGATTTTAAACAGATGATTTTAAGAGACTTCGAGGCTCTAAGCCTAAGTCAGCATGTTCTTTTCCAAGGCGCTGTGCTTTCAGCGCACACACACGAAGCTTTGGCATATTGAAATTGAAATCACAAGTTTCTTAGAGGACGTGGCAAATTTAGTTCCCAGTCACTATGTACGAGAAAATTAAAAATAAATCTTAAATGGAATAATCAAGATGGTGCTGGGGCTACTTAAATTCTATGTATTTTATATCTACAGTACCACCTTGTGATGTGGGAGACTTATCTGTGGGAAAATTAAGCAATAACAAGTGGAGAAATGCATGTAAACCCTTGGATTCATACAAATACATCCTGTAAAAGTGAATAGCCCTTAAAAGTAGGTTAATATGCCACAGGATTTGGCTTTATGATTCTTATAATATGTGAATATCTTTAATTGAAGTGAGTGATTGCTGATGTCTTAAAGGTGAGGTACGAGGAAAAGGCATTATTTGGGGGGAAGAAACAGACAAACTTCTTAATTTAGTATCATTTATTACTGTATGATATCTCTTCCACAGCTATTATCTTGTATACAGCATAGAATATTAATACTAATTTTAGGACAATCAAGATGATACAATGTTCACTGAAGTTCAAGTCTCTTGCCTCAGAAAGATCACTAATGGTGTAATGTTTGAATTGTTATTACTCTGGGAAAATGGGAATATGACGTTATTCACATTTCCAAGAAGGAAAACAACTTTTCCAAGCAAATTTTTAAAAGTCATCTCAAACTCTTTCTCCCTAAAGAGAGTAAGCAAATATTGACTCACAAAGAGATCATTGAAAGATTAGGTCCAGCTGAGAGCTATGGAAACTCATGGGCAAGGGGAGAGCTTTTCTGAGGTACTAGGTGACAAAGTCGTTTTTCTTCACCTATTTCTCAGTAAAGATTTTAGAAAATAGAAAAGCCAAGAATAAAATTTAACAAGGAGGTCCACGGGGTATTAGGAAACCCTCAGTGATTAAGTTAAACAAGAACAGCATGGAATCCAACATAAGGAAAGTTTGCTTAATTATACTCATTGTAGATTCTTGTCAGTGACCAAGGGGTTGGAAGTAAAGAAAGATCTCAATTCTCTAGGTTTTTATAGTACTATGTTTCATATAAATATATCAAGTGTATGCAGGTTTTATTGCAGACAGTAATATAGTAAGCTAGAGTTTTATTAGAGTGAACTGTAGAGTCAAGTGCTAAGCAATCCCTGCCTTGAACTTTGCTCAAGTACAGGCTTCGTGTGCTGATTTCTGCACTTGTTTTCTATAAAAAATTATTTCCTGCTAATATCCTGAAGATGTATACTTTTATAGTTCCACTACTGCATCTGGAACATCATGTCATTACTTGTTATGATGGCTCAGTCCTTTCCTGGAATCTCAACTCTTTTTTCTTTAATTTTTATTTTCTTTAAAACTTACCTTACTTGAAAAACAAAAAATAATAAAAATGATATGGATTTTTAAACAAAATGATAGGAAATTAATACGAGTGAATGTATTGCATATTGTTATCTTCAAAGAAGTCATTCAGGGTATAAGATTTAGGCATTAAAAAAATGATCAAACTGGATCCCTACTACTGGGGGATTATGTGAATAGCATGTAATTACCTTTATGAAAAAGAGTAAAGATCTAATTTATTCTTGGAAAGAGAAAAGTTATTTGTTGTTCAATGACATGTCATCATATTATTACTGTTTTTACCAGAGTTCAATGTCAGCAGCAACTGCTTATTAAAATTTTCCTTTCTGGTCTCTGTAAACCACGTGGTTATATTATCTGATTAACAGACCACCAGGTGGGACCCGTTGTTATTAGAGGTTCCATTTACATAAAAGGAAACTAAGACCTAAGGAATTTAAGGCCTCTGGAAAGCCAAGTAGTAAGTAGCACATGGAATTGAATCTGATAAATCATTTCCTTTACTGATTACCTTGTTCTTCTAGAGAAAGCAGTGACAGAAGGAAATTAGAAGTTTATTGTTTAATCAGAGAGTCTGCCTGCTTTTGTATTAACACAGATACAGAGAAGTCTTTTCATACAACTATATTTTCTTGGGGCGAAATATAAATGTGTCATTTCATCTTCTTAATAGCCTTTGAATTGGACATGGTAGGTTTTATCATCTGGAATGTATGGATGTGGTATGGAAACACGAAGAGGTTGCAGAATTTGTCTCAAATCACAAGCTAATAATTGGCAAAGCTTGAGTATTTTACCTTTAGACTCCTTGTTTCACAGCCCATGAAGGTGTTGCCAACCATGTTCAATATGGCTTTCTGACTCCACCACAATGCATTTACTTCTTGAAATATTTTAAAATTATGAATTAGCTTTTACCCATAAATTGGTGAGCACTAAACACTGCAGGAAGGACCTCTAAACCTTTCTCTGAAGCACAGAAATCAAGTCCTTTACCACAAACAAGATCCCTTTCATGATGGATGTATTTAGAAAAGAGACTATTTCAAATATTTATTCAAGTCTTTGAGAAGATTGATCTACATACATTCCACTCCATCTTTCAAAAAAATTAGGACACAAGCTGGGCAATACAAAGTTGTTGATGAAATGGTGGAAGTAATCAGTATGGAAAATATTATTCATGCTTATGCCATTAAACTCCAAAAGCTTGTGATTTTACTCCTCAAAATGAGTTCATACATACGGTAGGAGGTACACAATGGTGTGCTGATGTGCCAGGGTGTGGGGCCGAGGCTGCTACATGACAGAGATCTGCTTGGGAGTTTTAAGAAAAACCTTGCAGAATTGTCAGATTTCTCAGATTTGGGAGAAATAAACTTAAATGATTTAACTGGTATTTTAAAATACTAGATAACATTGAAACAGATAAGTGTTAGGCTAAATATTGCATTGATTACTTTTATAAATGAAGACATGGAGTTTCTAAAAGATTCCATTTCTGTCCCTGAAGACGGACCAAAGACTTGTTTTCCATCTTCTGGGAATGCTTCCCCTTTGGAAACTATTAGTGGAGAAGCTGAGAGGCACTGACACAGGGGAAAATGGGAACATTCTAAGTAGAGACTAGGAATATTTTTAATGAATTCAGTAGCCAAGGAAATGGAAATTGTGTGAGAGATTTATTACTGGGAAGGTTTAATAAGTATGTGTGTTAGATCAGGACCTTTTTGATGCTGCAGTATACTCTGAGACCTAAATTTGTAGGACTAACAGTGGCTCTCAAATGTTTACTCTTTTAAGGTAATGTAAGAATCTGCAAACTCAACATTAAAAACTGAAAAAAAGGTGACTGCTCATCCTTGGTTTATTCATGAAGTTCGTATTTTCAGAACCCAACTGGACAGACCAGATGGCAAATGGAAGTTTCACTCATTTCCTGCTGCTGAGCTACCAAAAGTTGAAGGGAATTACAGCATTTGAGAAACTGCTTGATTATCCTGTGGACACAAACTCTCTAGTTAGCATCATAGGCTTTACTGCATATATACCTAAGAAGAGGTCTGAATTAGCAATCATTGGTGTGAATATATTTCTAAAGAAACTAAGCAGAAGATAAATTTTGACTAACAAGAGCACTAACCACCTTATATTCTCTAAGGTAGGTAGATGAATTACAAACTACTCTGAAATGTAAGGATAATCTAAGGGTAATGTGTTCTCTCCAGATAGTTGCTTAAGAATACACTGATTTTTTCTAAACAGGACAGAAAATGAAAATCTCTTTCCGAGCCACAAGTCTCCAGTGAGCTGACCTAGTGCCCAGTCCAGGACACCCCCAGGGCTCTGGAATAATTCTGGGTGATAAAAACACTGTCTTTGGCTTGATCAGTAATAGACAGTGACTAGCAGAGACTTTTGTTTTTATATCAATGAGAACTATCTATTTGTGTCAAAACACACTATGTTTTTAACTTAAGGAAAAATCTCAGTTTGACTAAATAATAGTCACATGGCCTAGGTAAAAAAGTAAGTTTGTTGTTTGTAACCCCATTCTGACTTTAAATAGACACTATTTGTTCTGTACTAGGAGCCAATCTCTGCCAAGAAAGAATTTAATTATAAAGTACTTATTATACACCAAACACATTTTTGAAGCACTTTCCTCCAAGTAATAAAACATCTGTATCAAGATCAAAGTAGCATAATTATGTTTGAAAAACTGAGAAAACTAAAGTTAAGTAGCCTACCTGGGTCCTAAAGCTAAGAAGAGATGATATACAATAGTCCCTTTTGACTCATAGAGTGTAACCTCTTTTTTTGTATGCTTTTTCAACTACAATGAATTTCAAATCTGTGGTACTTAAAATCTGAGTTCCCCACAAGCCTCTATTTAGCATTTATAGGCACTAAACATCACTTTGCTTAATCAAAACTAGTAGCTATATCTAGGATGCAATTTTGTAAAATACCCAGTATATGAATGTTCAATAAATGAACAAAGTTATGAAAATGTATAATAAAAAAGTATGAGATGTATCATTTACAAACACCTTCATGTAAATCAAAGGGGTGGAGTGGCCTCATATGCAAACATTTAGCTGCCACCTGTTGACAGTACCTTCTCAAGAGGAAAGGCAAAATGTGATTATGAAGGAATTTTGAAACATACCAACATGCTCTTTTAGGTACTAGGTTTTATTTTGTCTATTCTAAACTAAGATCAATTTATCAACATGGCCTTAACTGAAAATGAATACTGAAACTACCTACTCTAATGATATTATTCCTTTTTTGAGGCTCTACACACACACACCCACACACACACACACACACTCACACATCTGCTTGTTTAATATATATAAAATTTGTGTGAAGGAAATATTTAATATCTTGTTGCTTCTATTATAATAATAGCACACAATAATAATAAAAGTGAAGAGGCAAGTGGAAGTTGCCTTTGTTCCAAAAGAAGAGTTTTGAAGATCACATACTAAATGAACATGTGCTCAGAATATATCTTCAAAGAAATGACACTGATGGTTAAATATTTGCTATTCTCTTTCTGACTACCCCAGTAACTTCCACTTTTCCTATAATTAAGTAGTAATGCCTACCCAGCTTAATTACTGCAAAGCTTTCCCTTAATGAAGGCACTTAATTTTAAGCCGCATTAAGAATTATCTTTATACTAGGTTTTATTGTGTTAGGAAACAAATCATTAAATGCATACTTTATTCCTCATCCTGGATTTAGCTTGCAGAAGTAATTCATTTTCAAACAATGACAGACTTTGTGGGTGAGAAAGCTTTGGAAAATTTGACAAATAAAATTGTAAAATTGTTATAAACAAGATGCATTTTTTTTGCTACATAGAAATGTCACATTTGTTTTAGAAAGCCATGATTTCAAGAGGAAATATATTCAGAGTTCAAATTCCTAATAGATATCTACTAAGTGCTTATCAGTTTTTTATTCTCTTAAGTGGTACCCACAAAAAGATAAATTGATGTTTCCATCTAAGTGATTCTAAATGAG
>PVJX010041662.1:0-14543 GCA_004027295.1 Dolichotis patagonum
GTCAAACGTCTCTTCTGAGTGGCTTTGACAGGCAGCGAAATGCAAATTCAAACTGGCTTCTGGTGTGGGTTAGGCTCCAGGTGGCATCCCCAGCACCTGGAGAAGGAATAAATATTCTAGACAGAGTCCCACAGAAATGGAGCAGAAACCGCAGATGAGGGAGAAAGCCAGCGAATAAGGAGAAAAGAGAATTTCAGTGAGGTCTTCTCGGCGGCGGCCCTGGGTGGAGAGAGCGCAGCCTGTTCACAAAGGCAGAGGACGGGGCTGGAATGCAGGGGCGGGAGCCACAGATGTGAGGAGCAAGGGGGTCTCACTCCCAGCCACACGGGGGGAGGCCATGGAGCTCCCAGAAGTTACATTCACGCTGCCACTGAGTGGGGAACAGACGGAGCTGGGAGAAATCCGGCTCTGCCCTTCCCCCAGGAACTGAGCCCTTCATGACAGTGAACCCTGATTGTCACTTGATTGACTAGACGACCACTAGGACCCTGGTAAAGCACACTTCGGGCTGTCTGAGGAGGTGACCTTGGGAGCTGTGTGTAGTCCCTAGCCCCTTTCCTGTGGCCCCTTTCTGATTTCTCTCTTCCCTCTGCCACATCCTTCTGCCATGATGTCTCTGCCTGGAATTCGACCACGGACTGAACCTCACAAACCACTTGCAAAATAAACCACTCTTCCCTGAAACTGTGGGTGTCAGATGTCCGTCCCCGCGACGAGAGGCTGACCAGACACCAGCCCTCCTCTGCACCTCCTCGATGTGGAAGGATGGAGGCTGGCTGCTTCCGTTCCCGTTTATCAACGGATGTTTGTTGAATGCTTCCTTGGTGCTGGGCTCTGTCTCAGCAAGGACCCTGGCCCTGCCTGCATGCCCTGGTGGAGCCAGACAACAAGCAGAAAAACATTCCACAGAGCAGCGACCCTTGGAAGAAAACAGCAGAGAGGTTGGGAAGGCTTGTTCCGGACAGGTGAGGTCAAGGCAGCTCCTTAGCAGCAGTGACCTTGAGCCAGCCCAGCTGGGCTCGCTGGGTGGGACGGAGCCTGCTGGGTGCGCTCCCCTCTGCCCGCCCATGCGCGATCCTCCAGCCAGACCTCAGGGGTTACCTCACCTCGCCGTCCTGTCCACACAGCGGGCTTCACTCCCCAGCCCGAGACATGCTGGTGCTGGGGGAGGTCAGGGGAGCCAGGCCATGTGACACCTGGAGCGGTCACCCTCCAGGTACTTAGCAGCCACACAGCAAGAGCTGTATGCTCGGTCCTGCCCAGATCTGTGGCAGGAACTAAAGCACCACACAGCGCCGGGCATGGCAGTGCACGTCTGTAATCTCAGCTACTCGGGAGGCCGAGGCAGGAAGAATGCAAGTTCAAGGCTTGTCCTGGGCAACTCACCAAACTTTCTGTCTCAAACTAGCACAAAAGGGTTGAGGATGTAGCTCAGAGGTCCCTGGGTTCAATCCCCAGGACAGCACAAAACAAAACAAACAGCAGTTTGGGAAGCCTTTTGTGGAGAGTGATACCGAAAGGAGGGGACCGGCTCCTTAGGGCTGGGTGAGGATCAGGGCCGTCGCTGGTCACCTCCTGCAACGATGTGACCTGGGTGTCCTCCCCCAGGGCTCTCATGGCCCGGGGAAGCCGGGCTCAGCTGCCTCCCCTGCGTGGGTCTCTGCAGCAGGCTCGGGTCTGTGGGCTTCCTCTGCTCCTCACCCTGGGGGATCTCCGCGTATTTACCCTCTGCTGAGCGTTTGTCCTCCTTTTGTAAAAAATAAAATAAATAAATAAAAAATGACTTGAGGAGGCGTTGTGTTCTCAGGGTTCCAAATTCACAAAAAACCAGGAGAAAGTCTTCCTGCCAGCTCCACTCTCCGGAGGCCACCAGTGTTTCTGGTTTCTTGTGTCTCCCGTCAGTTTATAAACACAGGAGTAACTAACACATGCTTTTCTTGGTTATTTTACACAAGTGGTAGCACACTACGTATGTTTTGTACTTTACTCTTCCTTCCCTCAGTTTTAAAAGCGGACCCCAGGCCTGCACCTGTCAGGTGAAATCTCTCCCTCTCAGCTACATCCCCACGCCCTTTAATGCTATTTTGGAACAAAGTCTAATTTTCCCAGGCTGGTGTCAGACTTGCGTTCCTCCTGCCTCTGCCTTCTGGGCAGCTGGGATTCCAGGTGGCTGCCACCATGCCTGGCTTGTACTCTGATTTTTAAACTAACACATTTCTGAAATCATTTCCAAGAGCCTTAAAAATACCAGCGATGGTGGTCTCCTTTCCTGTTTGCTCTCTGGCATGCATTGTACCAGACACCTATGGGAGTGACATCTGACACAAGAGCAAGGACCTGTAACCCAGTCCCCAGGAGCTGAGGCAAGAGGATCATGAGTTCGAGGCCAGCCTGGGCTACATACCTAGCCTCTGTCTCAAAAACCAAAACCAAACCAAACAAAAAAACTGGGCATGTGGCACAGGCTGTGATCCCAGCACTTGGGAGGCTGAGGCAGGAGGATCCCTGGGAGTTCAAAACCAGCTTGAATTTCATAGCCAGATCCTGTCTGAAAAACAAACAAGTAGTGATACATAATGCAACGCTGATGTATGGACATGCTGCCCTCCCTTCCCACGCTTTGCAGTGAGGTCCCTGGCTCTAAGGATTTCCCCACGACTGCCGCTTGGCTCTGCCTCGGAGGCAGCCCAGCCCAGCCAGGAAGTGGGCGGGCTCCGAGAAGGACCAGCTTGGATCCCACCTGCTTCTGCCACCTCCCTAGCCGCAGCCGGACCCGAATGCCCAGTCTGGGTGCGAGCGGGGTGCGCATGCGTGAGCTCCTCCCGCGACCTTGACCATTGTCCGGCTGTGTGACCCTCTGAGGTCTATTCCGTCGCGTACGGATGTGTGCTGTTGCCAAATCTGCACGAGTGGGTGCCGTGAGAATGAGTGCCCCACAGGTGACTGGGCCGATGATGCCGCTCAGAGTCCCCTGTCCTAAAGAAACCGAACCATCCGAGCGCCCATTCCCAGTGAGGGCTCTGGGCATGCGCTGTTTGCTTCCGGATTCATCTTCCCACCTCTTTCCCCACACCTTGCCCCACTCTAGGGACTGGTAACATATTCTTTAAAAAAAAAAAATCACAGCGGGATGCACACCTGGAATCCCAGTACTCAGGCAGCTGAGGCAGGAGGATTGCTGGGAGTTCAAGGTCAAGCCACCCTGGGCTACTTACTGAGACCCCTGTCTTCCCGAATGAAGTAAATGTGGTGCATTGAAAAGGGTGGTCGGCTTAACCAGCTGAGCCGCATCAGCACGTGCTGAGCGTGGACGCCCACCTGAGGACTGTTGCCCGCATAAAAAGGAGGAGGAAAGGAAGAGGGCATTGTGGGTTCTCCTGGAGGAGCCTGTCATGCCGGCTCCCCTGATACGAACTCGGCTGTTATCAGAGAGCTCGGGACCTTGTCGCTGAGAGTGGCTCACTTTGGGGGAGCTCTGGTCCTTACTTGGAGCATCGCTTCCTGGCTCCTAAGGGGAAGATGTGCGCTGCTCAGTCTCCAGGAGAAGTTGTCACGCTGGCTTCCTGACGTGAACTCGGCCGTTATCGTCAGAGGAGCTCGGGACCTCGTTGTCACTGAGGATGCCTGTGGGGCTTTTTGGAGGAGTCCTGGTCCTTGGTTTGAGCATTGCTCTCTGGCTCCAGTGCAGAGCCCTCAGCCTGCACTTTCTAGCTTCCACCGCTGACCTTGGGGCCTTTGAAGCACAGGTCCCTGACACAGACTAGCATGAGTCATTGTCGTGGGCTCTTGGCCTCCAGGTGGACTCTTGGGCTGTTGTCATGGGCTCTAGGCCTCATTTGGGCTCATGGAGGACATTGTCATGGGATCCAGGCCCTCTGCTGGATTCTCTAGGTCTTAAGTGTGTGGACAGATTTCTTGTGCTTTCTTTGTGTATGCCTCCTAGGGTGACCCTTAGAAATAATGCTATAAACGATGTGTCCTGCATGTAATCATTTTCCTTGCAAACCCTGACTACAACAGTAAATAAAATAAAAAATTTTTATTTTTAATTTTATTTTATTTATTTATTTATTTTTAATAATAAAAAATTTTTAAATCCCAGCTTTGGGGCCTGGGATTTAGCTCAGTGGCACAAGCTCCTGCCTGATAAGCGTGAGGTCATGAGGTTGTGAGTTTGATCCCAGGTACCAAAAAAAAAAAAAAAAAAAAAAACCCCAAAAACAATCCCAGTTTTGTTAGGTTCTAACATAGAGCTTTCAGCCTCCCTCCTTTGTGCCCCTCCTCCGAGCCGGTCACAAGGACCTCACAGGCCAGGTGAGCCCCAAGCCGCCCTCTGGAACCTAACGGGGACGAACTTTAGATTTTTCTTTCGTGTGCGCTGTTCCGGGCCTAGAGTGTTGGCTCCCAGTGGGTGCCTGCTGTCACCAATGGGTCTTGACCCTGAACCCAGGCTGGCCAGCTGCTCCTGTGAAGACTGTGTGGCACTAGTTTTGGGGTCCCACAGGCCTGAGATCCTCCACAAAACGGGAGTCACTGTGGCCCAGTAACACTGGATTCACAGATGCTAAATATCTCAGTTTCATGTGACTTTCATCTGTCTTGAGATATTCATAGTTTAATAGTTTTTCAACTGTTAAAAAAGAAACTACAGCTGGGGATTTAGCTCACTAAGTGCCTGCCTGTCAAGCGCAAGGTCGTGAGTTCAATCCCTGGTACCCTCCCCCCTCAAAATAGAAACTAGCTGAGTGCAGCGATGCACACCTGTAATCTCAGCTACTGGGGAAGCTGAGGCAGGAGGAGTCTGAGACCAGCCTGGGCAACATAGCAGGACCCTCTCTCAATAAAGGAGAGTGGTTTGGGGTGTAGTTCAGTGGTGCAGTGCTTGCCTAGCACATTGAAAATTTGGATTCCACCCAGATACGTAAATCTCTGCCAAAAAAGTCAAACCAAACCAAATTGAGCTGGGCGTGGTGGAGCATTCCTGTAATCCCAGCACTGGGGAGGCTGAGGCAGGAGGATCGTTACAAGTTTAAGATCAGCCTGGGCTACAAAGTGAGCTCAAGACCAGCCTGAACTGCATAGTGAGACCATGCCTCCAAAAAGAATAAATAAATAACTGCATAAAAATCAAACCAAGCCCCCAAACCATGCATCAGCCGAATGGAGAGGATCCTTGTCAAAACGTGGTGCAGAGGTTAGAGCAGCTAAGTGGGACGGAGGGGCCTGCCCACCGATGGGGTGTCGCAGTCCCAGCGCCCTCTCCTCTGGTAGCCCCTGCCGACTGCATGCACAGTGCTCTGGCTGAGTCTGGAGGTCCCCCACAGCCTCACTGGTCAGAGGTGGGGCTTTCCCGGAAGTGCTGCATCTGGAGTGTGTGACACTGGACTGATTCCTGGTGCAGTGCTGGGCTCAAGGGCAGGAGGATTAAGGGTGTGAGTGCTGCCCGCCTGTGTGACCTGGATATGATAAAAGGAGCAGAAAGTTAAAATCTCTTGCTTGCAGGGTGTGGCTGCAAACGCCTGTAATCCCCGAATTTGGGAGGCTGAGACAGGGGGCTTGTCATGAGTTTGAGTCCAGCCTACACCACCTAGCAAGACTCTGGCTCAAAAAAAAAAAAAAAATGAAGAAGGCTGGGGATGTAACTGCGTGAAAGCCCTGAGTTCAAAGCCAGAACCATCACTACGAGAGAAGGGAGGGAGAGAAGGAGACGGAGAGAGGCAGAAACACAAGGGAATTGTGCAAATTTACACTGGCGACGGATAGTGTTCATTTCTAAATGCGTGCCTGCACGTTATGCAGAAGTTGCTCTCTGTCTTTCTTTTGCATCTGTGCGCTCTATTGCTGGGTGGGGTAGGCAGATTCCCTCAGTGGGGGTTTCGGTAGATGGCATTTTTAATTTATAGACTTCAGCCTTTGCTAATTGCAAAAGCAGCAGCAGCAGCCACTGGGGACAGAGATGAGGTGCGGTGGCAGAGCAGGTCCCTCGTGTGCAAGGCCATGGCTGCGTTGCCAGCGGTGCTCAAAGTCACCTCTCATCCTGGGCGAGGTGCCACACGCCTATAATCCCAGCACTCGGGAAGCTGAGGCAGGAGGATCACTGCAAACTAGAGGTCAGCCTGGACTCCATGGTGAGTGCAAGGGCAGCCTGAACCACACAGTGAGACCCTGTCTGCAAAAAGGAAAAGTCCCTCGCATCACGTTTGTGAGGGTGAGTAATGGAGCCTGTGTAAGGTCCTTTCTTTCCCCGAGGTGCTGGGGTCGGACTCGGGGACACCGACCATTTCAGCCTGTGCCTCTCACCCGGGGGTTAAATCGGTCTTTGGTGTCGGTCAGCGCCAGGTGACCTTTCTGAGCTCCTCCATCTCCAGCCGTACAAGGGGAGGAGCTGGAGGCGGGGACAGGCCCCTGGCCCAGGGTCCCCAGCCTGGCCCAGGGTGCCCTGCCCCACGGGCCAGCCTGGGAGGGCTCTGTCCCCTCCTGGCTCCCCCTCTTCTGGGGGCAGTGATCCGGTTTCCTGCAAGCTCGGAACATTGTTCTGTGTTCAGGTTCACGTCCCTTGCTGTTCTTTTCCTGCAGACAGATCTGCTTGGTGGCGGGGACACCGACTGTTTGAGCAAATCTGCCCTTCTCGACTGTTTCTTATTAATCCTCATTTTCCACATTCAATGCTTCTCACTCTTTCTAGACAGTGACAGAAGGATTTATAGTGTCACAGATAATTCCTTTAAATTTATTTAACAATGTGCTGCAAGGACAGGCCTGTTACACCCAGAGTGCTGTGGGGGACACAACAATGACCAAAATACATTGTAGACCTCAAGGCCCCAAAACAAGGGAGCCCAGGGATAGGGGAGAGGCGTGGTTAAAGCATGTTCTGTGATGTACAAATGTGCAAATCAAGTGTGGGGAAATCACTAGGCCTAGTGGTGCTCACCCGTAATCCCAGCACTCGGGAGGCTGAGGCAGGAAGATTGCTGTGTTTCGGGCCAGCCTGGACTGCATAAGGAGACTCTATCTCAATAAAAAAAAACAAAACAAAACAAAAGGAGAATGGGAGCAGACGCCCTGTGAAGCCTGCTTGGCTTCATGACCAAGCAGCTTTGCTGAGGTCTCTCGGGCTGCCGGGCTCTGTGCATCTGTTAGTCAGGTAGACTGTGCGCCTTCCAAACGGTGGGAATCACTCTCAGCCTGGGACACCGTCAGGCGGACACTGAAAAGTGACACCCTGCTCACAGACAAAGCAGGCACGAAGGGGAGACCAGAAATCAGCCCGCCCTGTGCCTCCTTCTTCCATACTGTGTCGCGTACTGTAGCCCGTTTTGCAGAAGAGTCGCTGGAGGCCGTGGAGAGCTGAGCCTGAGGCCCCAGCCTGCCCAGCTGGGAGCAGGCAGAGCCGGCTGTAGGAAGAACAGAGTGGCCGGGCGTGCAGATGCACACCTGCAATCCCAGCAGGACGCAGCTAGGCGTATGCTGGCACACTCCTGTGATCCCAGGACTCAGGAGGCTGGGGCAGGAGGGCTGCATGTCTAACCCCAGCCTGGACAGCTCAGCATGACCCTGTAAAGTAAAAACAAAAATGAAAAGTAAAAGGGCTGGGGATGCAGCTCAGCAGTGCTGAGTTCCCAGTCCACAGAAAAAGAAGGGGAAGGGACGGAGTTTCCTCCACCTGCCAGGCCGGGCCTCTGCCCTGCACAGCGGCGGCCCTCACTCTTCCCTTCCTCCTTCCTCCAGGGAGTTTTTCCTCTGCCGCCCATGGGTCTCACACCCACCTTCTTAGCCGGGTCTCACCTTGGGCGCCACCTTTTCCGGAGCCTTCCCAAGGCTGGCCGAGCTCACAGCCCTCTTGTCTCGTGTGCAGTGTGGCTGGGTGTGGCTGTCACAGCTCCCTCTGCTGCTGCTCTGCTCAGGGCCATGCCCAGGGTGCTGCTGGGAAGCAGGCTGGGGAGTGGGGGTGGGGTGGGCACAAAGGGGGAATCTCTGCTGCTGAGAGTTCGGACGGCTGAAGCGGTGAATGCAGTCAAGGATATCGCCCTCCCTCCCTTCTCTGCTCTGCTCTTCCCACCGTCCATCCACCCGCTCACCTGCTGGCTGTGCTCTAAAACTGCTTGGACGAGCCTGGGGGCCTGACAAGTCTCACACACACACACACACACAGGCACAGACGCACGCACATGCAGATTCATCACACAGACAGGCCTGCGCCACCATGGTCCCTGGGCACCTACAGGCACCTCCGGGCCACGAGGCGGGAGCTCTGCTCCGTGGGCCACTACGGGGTGTCATGGAGCAGAAGGAGGCCTCGAGCAGGGGTCTCAGTGCCTCAGTTTCCCCTCTGCTAGCTGGGGCTTTGCAGGTTTGCTCTCTGCCCACCTGCGGGATGGTGACACAGGGCCAGAGGGCTCTGCCGGGAGCTCAGTTGTCTGTTCTGCTGCCCACCAGGACCCAGGACACCCGGCCGTGGCTGCCGTGTGGTGACTGCCCCGGCCTGACCAGGCCTCACCCCTTTAGCAGTTTCTAAGTCTCACTCGAGGGAGACGGGAGGTGGAGCTGACTCTTGTGCTCCGGTGACAGCCAAGGAGCAGTCGGTGCTGCCCAGGCTACCAGGCACCGGCTCGGGCTCTCACAGGCGATGCCAGGGGGCCCCCAAAATGCACAGGTGGGTTGTTGAGACGGGGGTCACGTTATTACTGTTATTAGTGTTGTTAGGATTATTGTGAGCCCGCGGGGCGTCTCACTTCCTCGCCCGACTCCCCGACACTGCCAGGGTCCCTGGCCAGAGACTGGCCGAGTCACTGGCCACGCGTGCTGGCCGGCGTAGCTCCATAGTAGGCGGATTCAGGAACCGCAGTGCGCATGCTCTCTGAACCGCAGCGCGCATGCGCTCTGAACCGCAGTGCGCATGCTCTCTGGCGTCTCATTGCCGTCCCGCGGTTCTGGAGTCGGTGGTGCCACCCGTTTGCACAGAGCTGTGCTTGGCCCTGCCCCGTGCATCCCGGCCCGCAGGGGTTCGGATGCTCCTGTCTGCTGCTGTCACCTTTGGCGGAGGACCTGAAGCCCTGGGGGCCTGACGGGGCTGGGCTGGGCTGGGATGCCGTCCTGCGGCCCCGGGAAGGTGCTGCGAGGTCAAGCAGGGAGAGAGACGCTTCCCTTCCTTTCTTCTTTCCTGTTTTTTTTTCTTCTGACAGGGTTTCTCCAGGTAGCCAGTGAGGGCTGGTCTTGTACTCATAATCCTTGTGCCTCAGCCTCCCGAGTGCTGGGATTGCCTGGGTCACCGTGCAAGGCGCCAGAATGCACCCCTGGCTTGGATTTTCATATCTGAAGTCCCTTCCCTGGTGGGGTGGGGTGGTGCCCGTCTGTGAACCCAGCGCTTGGGAGAATGATGAGCTCACAGCCAACCTGTCTCCAAAAAAGAAAGCGACAACAACCCAAATCCACTTTACGCAGTAAGTGGGTCACTGTGGGGAGCAGTGGGTGCTGGGCCCAGGGAGGAGGCACCTGGGCTGGACAGGCTGGCGGCTGGGCAGCCCAGGGAGCCTAGGCAGCGGGTGCCCTTGGCAGGGGCCACGCGGACGGGACTTTCTGATGCAGCAGGCAGGGATGGTCACACCAGGGCCTGGCCTCAGGCAGGTCCACCCAGGTGGGAGGACGGCACCGCTGTGCACACCTAAGTCCCCGAAGCGAGTCACGGGAAGGAAGGTGGGCTCTAAGGACACTGCCTGCCGTGTTGCTGAGCCGAGCCCAAGTCACTAGGGCCACACCGGGTGGCCTTGACTTCGAAGGGCTCCGCACTGGCCCTGATGCTGGACGCCTGGGCAGCCCGCCTGTCCCAGCACAGAGGACAGCAGGAAGCAGGGTCTGCCGGGGGCTGGCCGTGGCTACCTTAGCAAGGGCCGAAAGTAAATTCCTCAAGCTTAGGTGACCCAGGAGGTGGGGCAGGGTGCAACCTCAGGGCTCACTGGCCAAACCAGTGATTTGGGGGAAAATGTGTAGATGGTAGATTGCTTTTATGTCATGTAAGTGGTTGCTTAAAATAACTAGCCAGGTGTGGTGGTTTACGCCCATAATCCCAGCACTCAGGAGGCTGAGGCAGGAGGATCATAGATTTGAGGACAGCCTTGACTACATAGCAAATTGAAGACAGCAAAGTCCTATTTTTAAGAAAATAATTATAGGAACCACAGATGTTTTTACTGAGCAACTACTCTGAAGCAGGGTCCAGGCCGTTCTGGTCTGCCGAGCTCTGCTCCAGGGAACTGTGCACATTATAGCAGATGCCAGCAGCCTCCCCTGGATGCCGGGAAACAGAGTGGTCACTTCGACAGCAGTGAGACCCCAGCCGGTGAGTCTGGGACCAGGACGCCAAGGGCGATGCCAGGGCACCAGCTGCCCAGGCGAGTGTGCACACTCCCAGGCTTGGCGAGCTTTCTCCAAGAGGGATAGCGGAGCTTGGAGCTGTGGGTGGATCCTGGGAGCTCTGGCACCTATGTTCCCGGAGGTTTTTTTTTTTTTCCATTTTTAAATTTTGAGACAGGGTCTCAACAACCTTCAAAGTTGCCCAGACTGAGTTTGAATTTGTGACCCTCCTGCCTCAGCCTCCCAAGTGCTGGAATTGCAAGCGTGCCCCATAACGGCCGGCAAACGTTGTGTTTTAAGCCACCAAATCTGTGACACTTTGTTACAGCAACGCCCTAGATGTCCATACTTTCGCCAGCATGGGAGGAAATGAAGTGTGAGAGCCGCTGAGGATGAGGCAGGAAGGTGCGGCCTCTAACCGAGTCCGGGAGGCCCCGCAGGTTCCATGCTGACGTCGGGCTGGTGCAGAGGGAGGAGAGCACAGGTACTAAACTGAGTTCCCGTCAGGCGTCGGGGGAGGCCGGGTGCGCGTACCTGCCCCCTGCTCTCTGGTTCTGGGTTCGTAGGTGTTTGCTTAAGGACGTATCTAAAGATATTTCCACCTCAACCCACAAGAAAATACCTGCATAATCAATTGTGTGCCAGGACCGTGTTATTACCAGGCTGAGCAGGTTTCCAGTGCTTAGAACAACCAAACTGCCTGTAATGTTTGCTTTTCCACCAAAACTTGTACTTTTCTTCTGTTTTGTTTTTGCACTAGGGATTGAAGCTAGATTGACTGTGCGTAACCGCTCTATCACTGAGCTATATCCCATCCCTTTTTTTCCTACTGAGACAGGGTCCCTCTAAATTTCCCAGGTAGGATTTGAATTTGTGATCCTCCTGCCTCAGCTTCCCAAGTTCTGGGACTACAGGTGTGTGCACCACGCCTAACTTGTGTTACAAACTTGTGAATGCTGGCTTCTGCTTTTCCCTTAGAGAAGTGACTGCCTTAGGAAGGTCATTTGGTTCCAGACTGTTACCCTCTGGAGCAGAGCTGCTGTGGTACCTGGAGACACAACCAACCCAGAGCCCCAGGACCAATATTTGTTTTGTTTTGTTCAGTTTTGTTTTGAGACAGAGTCTCACTATGAATCCTGACTGGCCTTGAACTCACAGCTACCTTCCTGCCTCAGCCTCCTGAGTGTTGGGAAAACAGGCATGTGCCACCACACCTGGCACCCAGTATTTTGAAATGACTATCATATGCACAGTAGCTGGGCATGGTGGTACATGCCTCTAACCCCAGCACCTGGGAGGCTGAGGCAGGAGGATCACTGTGACTCTGAGGCCAGTTTGGGCTACATAGTGAGTTCAAGGGCAGCCTGAACTACATAGCAAGACCCTGTCTCAGACAGACAGACAGACAGACAGACAGAGTATCATCCACGTAGTATGTTTGGCTACTGTTTCTCTTATGACTATGTTCCAGAGGTCTGTGATAGGAAAGTCATTTTGTGGGTGCCAGTTCTGTCTCCTTGGAAAATGGCTTATTGGGTTCGTGGCCTCCTTTTGGGGGCTCCCCTTGGCACATCAAAGGCTCTGAGAAGTTCTGCAGTAAAGAAAGTATTGTTGCCCAAATGAGCCCCCCGCCTCCTGCTAAAATTTCAAGAGTCCAAAGGCTCACAGACTGGGAAATGTTGGCTTCGGGGGACGCCCTGAGGTCAGAGCAAAGGGCACGGCAGGCGTGCAAGGTGCAGTGTTTCCCGGCTGTGAGGCTGGGATGCCCGGGGTACTGTCTCCTTTAGGGGGGGCTCCTTCTTGCTTTGAGACCTCAGACTCTGAGAGTCCTTCCTCCTCCCAGGAGCCCTCGAGAGTGGGGCACAAATGACACAACACCCCCTGTGCAAATTAAGTGGTGCCCTCCCAGGAGCTCCTTGCTGGCTGCCTGGGGGAGGCTTCTGGGGACCACAGTGATGTTAATTAGGCCTTTCAGGAACCAGTCCCTGGAGAGAGAGGCAGCAAGGCCTTCCTTGTGGGCTGGAGGGGTCAAGGGCGTGCATCGCAGAGCGCTCTGAACCTGACTGTGCGTAACACCATAACCCCGTCTGGAAGTCACTGTCACTCTGGAACATGGCGCTCTGTGACTTTCTCCTTAAAGCCAAGTCTTTCATTTTTGCAGACTTGAGGCTGCCCGTTATGCCCCCAGGCCATCTTTTCTATTCTTCTGTTCCCTCTCAGCAATGGAGATCTCAGCTCTATCTTTACAGTCCACAGCTTTACTGGAGCTTCTTTTTCTGGCCAAACTCACAGCATTTTAAATCATCCTGCTGGTCTCTTTGCTCTTGATTTGCAACATAAATCTGGTAAAAGCCCTCAACAGTAGCTATGCCACTGTCTCAGTGTTTGACTGCCTAGAAATTTCTTCTGCCAGATTAGTCAGAGCACTACCCTTAATCTTAGTCTCAGGAAAAATCTCTGGACGTGAGTAAAATGCAGAGGAACTTTCTGCCAAGCCATAATACACATCGTGTGGAGTCCAGCAACTAGTGAAGAAGGACTTCCCAGCAGAAACCTCTTGAGCCTCGTCTTTACTGGTTTTCTGGTCTTCTGAGCTCTGACCAGAATCTCCCAAACAGAACAGCCTAAAGTGTTCCAGTTCTATTCCTTCAGGTGACATCTCCAAACCTTTCCAAACTCTTCCCATGAGCCACTCCTAAAGACTCTTGAACCACATGGTCAGGTACAGTCATAGCCATAACCCCACTCCTGGTACCAAATTTTTCCTCAGTTCCTTTTCTCTCATTGCTGGGACACACTATCCAGCACCCCAAATGAAGGAAGGAAAGATTTATTTAGCTTACTGTTTGTGGAGGTTTCAGTCCATAATCAGCTGGCTCCAAGGCAGGGTGGCATGGCAGAGGGCAGCACTTCAAGGCAGCAGCCAGAGCAAAACAGGGGGCAGAACAAGCCTCTTTTCCTCCCTTATAGTGTACACAGGTCACCTGACCCTCCAGGGCAGGTGTAGGACTCACAGAATCTCCCTGCTGAGGTCTTTTGCCTGGTGGGCTGTCACTGCCAGCTGTGCCTGTCCCTCTGTGGCTACCTGGACAGGTGCAGGGACCTGAGCCACAGGAAAGTGATTGGAGACTTTTCCTGGATATTTGGCATGTGGGTGTGGGGACACTGGTCAGTTACCTGTGGAACTGCTTGGACACTGTCACCCTCTTGCTGCCTGATCAGCATGAGGTCATCAGTTTGACCCCTGGTACCAAAACACAACAAAACGAGATCCACTGTCTTTCCCAGGGCAGGTGGAGTCCAGGTCTCCCCCATCGCTTTGGGCAGCTCCGCATCTTTTCTTCCTTGTTTTGCTTTCTGGTCGGAGCCAGGGGAGCTGGGATCTGCAGATCCAGCCTGCAGGTCCTGAGCTGGAAGCAGGGAACTGTGGCAACTCTGTCAGTGCCTCAGCGACATGGGCAGTGTTTTCTGACCTCAGCTTCCAGAAGGCTGACAGGTAGAGCCCCAGCTCCCCAGGGCCCTCCCGGGGGACTGACAGGATGCGTAGCAACTGTTACTTTTCCAATAAGCAACACGTATGTTTTTAATGCAGGCATTTCCTAAATATTGTGCTGTGCAGGAGAAACTAAAAAGGTCCGAGGAGAAACTGCCGTGTGGAGCCTGGCTCCATCCGCTGTGAAGTGGCCGGGCCCCTGGGGCCCTGCCCCAGGCCCTGGGTCACCCAATCAGCACTCTGGGGTCTCACCTTGAAACGTGAGTAAAAGCCAGGACCTTGCACAGATGAAGGTGCTCACAGGGTGCAGGAACAGTGCGGAGAGTAGAGGAGAGTGGCAGAGACGCTGAGAGTCCCCGAGTCCTCAAGTCTCAGGGCTGGGGTACAGGCTTCTTCCTAGCTCAGCCCCTGTGTTCCTGAGCTGCCCTGGAAGCATGCCCTCCCCTCCACCCCAACGTCCTCCTCCTCCTCCAAAAGCAAGCTAAGTGCCCAGCAGGACGCGGCTGCCTGCCCCTCACACAGCTGAGCCTGGGCAGCCTGGACGGAGAGGCCGCCCCTGGGGCAGCCTTGGACCCAGGGACTCTGCCAAGTGACCCTGGCAGCTGATCCTCCTCGTGCCCAGGAGCCCGGATCTGGCGGAAGCTGGCCGTTCTCTCCCCTCTGCTGGCAGCGGATGGAGCCAGCTGGCTCCCTCTTC
>PVJX010041663.1:0-14552 GCA_004027295.1 Dolichotis patagonum
ACTTCTCTACTGGCTGGTAATTTGCTATCTCCAAAGCAAAAGAGGTTTTTTCATCTATGATTCCTGCATGCCTAGGCGACTGACCTTGAGTGGTACTACAAATTCTCATCCTTGAGAGTTCTGTCTTCTGCTTAGTATGATTAGCCTATGATTACTCTAATTGACCCTGTTCCATTAAAACTGTAATGAAAGTTATGTAACAAGCATCCAAGTGGACTTCCTGAATATTCAAAATAGTCAGGTAATATCAGCCCTGGATCACGATGATCAAGATCAGTATTCCTGCCAGGTCCTGCTGGTAAATTAGAGACCAAATTGATGGCTACGCTTGGGAAACAAATGGCCTTTAGGTCTTTCTAGCAGAGTGGAAACACACAGAGTTCAGGTTATAAATGAGATCCAGCTCACAGTGGTTTAATAAAGGTATCAGTATGCCTCATGGCCATTTATGACTCCCAAGCTTATGATAGAAATACATACACTTGTACATCAGCAGATTACTTTCATTAGTTTCTCAACACGTAGAGTAAGAACAAGTCTAATAATAATGGCCAAATATAAGCCTTTGAATCTTAGTTCGCTTCCCCAGGTCAACAGAAATAAAAACATCCTGGAAGTAGTGACAGAAAGTTTTTCACTGATATCTTCAGATATTCACAACATAAGGAGTATAGTTTCATCAAATCTTCATCTACCCCATAGGTTGTGACTTCTACAAAACCATAAAGATTCTGATGCATGATAATATACTTCCACATGCTTAGTCATATATATGTAGCCCAATGGCCAAGTTGACATAATATACTTTTTGTCACTATGACAAAATGCACAACATACCCAAATTAAAGGGGGGAAAGGCTTATTTTGGATCACAACTTTAGTCTGAAGTTGGTTGGCTCCAAGTCACAAAGGCATGGTGGAAGAGACTGGTGGAAGCCAAGAAACAGAGAAGAGAGGAACTTGGAAGTGAGACATGCTTTTCTAAGTCACATGCCCAGGGACCTGCCTCTAACCAGGCCAGCTCCTAACAGCAAGTCTGCTGTTTCATCCCCATAATTCAGTCACCTTCTAAAACTCTGCCTATGAGTGCACATGGCTCTCGGGGGACACATAAACCATAACATTTCACCGCACCCCTAAAAAGACTCATGCTCATATACAAAATGTCTTTAGTCCATCTCCAAATGTAGCCGAAATCATAATAGTTTTAGCAATTCTGAAAGGTCAAGTTTCCTCTAAGACTTAAAACTCCTAGCTGTGAGATCCTTTCAATAAGAAAGTTAGCATTTCTGACATATAATTGCACATTTCAAAGGGAGGAGTAGGGGGATAGAAACCAATGAATCAAATCAAGACTGAATCCAAGGAGGGTGAACACTGAGTCATGTAGTTGGGGCAAATATGTGTCCAGCACCTGGGCACTGATGTGAACTCCAGATGGTTTGGGTGGTTCTGGCCGCATGGCCTCATAGGTTGTAGCTGTCATAGCCTCTAACTTGAGATGGTTTTGCTCACTGTCTATGGCTCTCCTCAGATGTTCCATATTCTTGGCTTCTCTGACATCTGGAGGTCTTCACTGCACTTTTGGCTTCATTCTCACAGTGTAATGTGCTGCCCTTTCAGGGGCATGTTGACTGGCCTCCCAGGTCTTCCTTTGAAATCAGAGTGGAACCTTGCCTGACTGTATAACATTGTGCATGCCTACAAAACTAGTACACCATGTATGATGCCAACTTCTCCTGCTACCTCAAGCGGTATCCTGTACTACTGAATCGTGGCAGCAGAGACAGAGGCCTACAAGCACATGGATGGCTGATCACTGAGCACCAAATCTTGGGGAACCTATTCCCTGGGTGGACCTTTTCCAGCCTCTCCTCAAAGCAAACTTTTCCAGCCTCTCCTCAAAGCAAACTCTGATGTTTTCCAGTCTCTCCTCAAAGCAAATTCTTTCACCTTAAGCCTGCAAAAGGTGAAGTCTTGCTGATTCCCAGGATGCCCACAGATATCTTTCCTTATGTAATGGTACTTGGATTCTTTTTAACGGTAATTTTTTAAGCAACAGAGCTATCCTGGGCTAAAAGTTTACAACCTTCAACTTTACAAGAGCCTCCATTATGGTGACACTCACAACTTTTAAAATCACTGTTTTGCTCATGATTCTCAATGTAAAGCTGGCTAAAAACTTCCAACAGTATTTATGTCACAGCCTCAATGTTAGGCTTCCTTGAATATTTCTCTACCAGTTTATTAAGCCTACAATCCTTAATCTTAGTCTCTCTCAAAATCTCAGATAAAAAATTTTCTACCAGAACATAACATACCTGGTCCCCTGAACTCTGACCAGAATCTCCCATCAAGCTTGGCTTGACATCGTAGGACTTTTGTAGCCAGAATTGCAAAATCTTTCCAAACTCCCTTCCATGAACCATTTCCAAAGGCTTCTAAACCACATGGTCTGATACAGTTCTGGCAACAGCCCCACTTCTCCTAGTACCAAAATGTGTTAGTCCCTTTTTCATCGCTGAGATACAACACCCAACCCTTACGATTTAAATGAGAGATTTTTTGGCTCCATGGTTGGCTCATTCTCTGACAGGAGACACAGTGGAGGAGACTGACAGAAGAAAACTGCTCATGTCATGGAATCCTGAAGGCAAAGTGAGATGGAAAGAGTAGGACAGAGAAATGTCCTTGTAGATCATACTGCCTCTAGCCAGGTACCACCTCTAACAGCAAGTCAGTTATAAGTCTCCATAATTTAATCACCATGCAAGAGCACTGTCTATGAATGTGAGAGGTTTGTAAGGAACATCTACTTATAAACCAGAGCAGACTCATACTTCAGTTTCTTTGTCCACCCTACAGGCAATTCCTACTACGTGTTGGAATGAGACTTTACCAACATGACTCCTCTTTTCCTCCCTCAAATTCTTGTTATATTACTGCTTAGGTTCTTCTTTTAGCTACTCTAGTAATTTTAAATGGTAATTGTGCCTCTATTTTTGTGTTTAATCAGCATTTTTCACCATATTGCTCCAACTTTATATAAAATAAGAATAATTCTTAAACCCGTGTTGTATGACAGTTTCCTTTTCTGATTTTCTTCCTACTTTTTTTCTGTCATGCTACATTTTTAGGTCACAAAGGCTCTGTATACTTATGTGCTGTTTTGTAGCCCAAACCAAGGCTGCTGTGAATAAGTGCTGACTTCAAAAGTCGAAAATTCAAAACAAAAATTTCCTGCAATACTCCATATGGTTTACAGTCAAACCAAGATCTGTACAGTGATAAGTCAATATTTATTGAGTCCCTGCTCTGTGGCAGGGACTGTTCTAGGAGTCAGAGATATAGCACTTAACAGAATAAACAAAAATGTATGCCCTTATAATGCTTCAAATTTTCTATTTTTTGGGGCCAGTTTTACTGCTTAAAATAATGTCATCTATTACTTAACTTTTTCTCTATAATGGAAATGATGAGTAACTAATTTTAAAATAAAATTGTATTATAAGGAACATAAATGACAACCAAGTGGATCACTTGTGTGCTGAACATATTCCTACTTATTCCCATACTATTATTAGAATAATAATATGATGTGTCAACTGTGTGATGAATGTCATACATTAATTAACATTTTATAGCATCCCTATGAGGTAGGTGTCAGTACTATCACTACCATGTGTGTGCATATAGAGAAAGGTAGAGAAAGGAGCTAGAGAAAGATTAAATTTCACAGAGAAGATACTATGCATAGCCAGCAAATGGAATTATACTGAAATAAATGCAAGAAATAAATTAAGAATGGGAAATATTTTCAGAAATGCAATTATATGAGGCATGTCTTCAGGCTTTTAAAATAAATCAGTCAAAAGTAATTATAGAAAACAGAAGAGCTAAATGATAAGGCTTATTTGAAAGCTAGAAAGAAGCTTTCAGTATATAAATAGAACACAATGTAAGGAGTAATGGCATAGTCATAAATAATAGAATACAGTATAAGTAGTAATGGCATAATCACAAATAGTTTGTATAGTTTAAATAATGATTTAAAATCACAGAACACTATAATGTTATGCATACAAATGTGCAAATTCTAACCATTCAAAAATTACCAGGGCCGTGCTTTTTGGTTTCTTGCCTTCTTTCCTGATGGAATACTTGAACAACGACCAGGGTTGCAGTGACCGTCTGGGAACATGCAGAGACCTTGTTGCCCAGGCACACAGCCATGACTGCCTACCTTAGGGCTTCTATAAATAATAGTGAAAAGTTTTTCATAGGTTTACCTGGAGTTATTTCTGAATCTTATTATGTGTGTTACAGATAGCTGAAATTCATCTTCACAAGTAGGTACCACTGCTGTCATGTTAAGCCTGCTTCTGAGCTTTGACTAAAATGGTCCAGAGCTATAAGTACCATGGAGGATATCGTCTACTACAGAAGCTCTCAATAGGAAAAGAAAGCCTGCTTCTTCTAACTAACCGGCTCCCAGGTAGATCAACTAGATACATAATCACCTCAGTTGTGCTATGAGCTACAGTATCTCCCCAAAGCTACAACACCATTTGACTTGACCTGGGTATTGCTACTTCTTTTTATTGTTTGTTTAAAGTCTAATAAAGTCAAAGGAGATGTAAGAAATCTATAATTGAAAATTTTCTGATGTTTAATGTATTTCATAATATAGTTATAGAACATAAAATATCAATATGCAGTTTAACTTTAAATAATTCCTTGTACTTCTGTCAGACATGGCATTAAATAAAAGTATTTTCAAGAAGTAAATATCTATACTTATTCAGAACTCATGGGGGGTACATGTTGCCATCTAACAACAAATTTATTCATAATTAAAACAGTGTCAATATTTATGAAAACTTAAATGTCACAATGTGCTCTTGTTTTTCACTTTGAGAAAAACAAACATTACACAGAATATTCAGTATTCATACAATAAAAATACACATTTTACAGACTCTTGCTTAACAAATTCAACCACACTGCTGCAAGTCAGGCTTGAATGCAAATGATGAGAAATTAATAGATATTTGCTGTGATCTTTTTGACAGTATTGCAATTAAGCTGCCAAAAGCTAGGAGAGAAAGAATACACGTGCATGCTGTATTTGTCTAAAGACTGGTTGTTAAGCAGAAAGCACATTTTGTACAACAGATTCAAGGAAGCAATTAGCGTATCTGACATATAATAGTTAGGTGATGGGCAGTGGACTATTATACACTGGAAATAGCTACACCATAGAACTTACTCTACATAGACTGCAGTCTTAGGCCTTTGTGTATAAAAAGAATGAAAATATCAATGCATCTTGGTAAATCAATAATTTAATGAACACTGCTTTAAACAGAATGGGGATATGAATGTTTGAGTGTTCTCCATGTTAAGTAGCATGAATCTTGTTGGTGTGTGAATAGGCAGCAGAAGATGAAATGTCACTTGATAGCTCTGGATTCCGGAGGGAGCCACAGTCACTGCAGGTAATTGAGTCCCATGCTTTCACACTGATAACTTGGTAGGCTCGGCGCCCAACAAATGTTAAAAAAAGAAGAGAGGACATTTCAATGGACATTTTAGAAGATTTTACTATCTGAGAAGAATGTTTGGACTTTATAGTTCAGCTCTTGGTTATGTCTTTTTTATGCAAACCACATATACTTTTAATTAACATGAAATTTTATGATCACGTACTCCCTGCCATTTTTAAAGTTAGTAGGGGAACTAATCTCTGAAAGGAAAATTTGATGATCTAAGGAATTAATGTAGACAAAAGCATGAATTTTCATAAGTTTTTGTTAAGTCTGATGATCTCAGCATGATGTAGTATGGGGAGATTCTTATCCCTTTCTTAGGCGAGAGAAGGACAGGGGTCTGAATTACCTTAATTTGTTTAACTTGGTCCACTTTAAGGTATTGTATTGAAGAGTAATTCCTAATGTCTCTCCCTCAAAACTGATTTACTATATAGACTTTATTAGTTAAAATTATTCCAAGGTCTTTCAGGACATAACAGAGTATTTAGCCTGGTTTTTTAACCCTTCTCATTCAATGTGTTAGCTCCATCTCAACTCTAATGAAATGAAAATACTATCTAAATTTGGAAGTGAGTGGTCTTCCACCTCTCTCTCTTTCACAAATGTAAGAATTAACCAGTTGATCACAGGCTACGAATGTCTCCAGTTGTGGCCCTTAGGTGATCTTTTCATCGCTTCAGTCTCTGACAACGGACTGGACTGTCACCCTGGAATTAGTGTGACAGGGTCAGGTGCCTAAAGCAGCAATTTTCATGCACAAACCACAGTGCCAGAGCCTCATAGCTCATCTTTCCATCTTGGTTTCTCCAGAGCAGAAGCAAGTCTACTTGGTATGCTGGCTGTTTGCAATTTTCTTCTCCATTTTTCCTGAGGACACACCATGGCAAGAAGAACGCAAGTTCAAAGCCAGAAATTTATTGACTTAGAGAGTTTCTGTGTCAAAATGAGAGACAGACAGAGAGACAGAGGCAGAGAGATGCGGAGAGACAGATAGATAAAGAGACAGAAAGTAGCTTGGTGGGATTTCCTTGGTTCAATTCCTAGTAACACACACACACACACACACACAGAGAGAGAGAGAGAGAGAGAGAGAGAGAGAGAGAGAGAGAGAGAGAGAGAAAGATAGAGAGAGAGAGTGCATTGGTTTAAATAACTTGAAACCAAGTCAATATAGAGTAACTAATTAAAAAAACATATGACAACTTGAAGTAATACATTTATGATAATGTTGCTGGAGGTTACCGCATTTTCCGGACTAACCAGGCCTTTCTAATCCTCTGGCAATGCTCTTTTTCTACCTGGAAATATCCAGTTTTCCCAATTAACATGGTAAACTTGTAATGGTCATGTCCTCTAACACGGTGGTCTACACTCAATTTCCAAACAAGCAAGACTTGGTTTGCGTTTTGGCCCTGTAACTTCACTAGCTCATGATGCTATTTAAGCTACTCCCTGTGTCTGATTTCTTGTCTGACTGCATGTCTCTGTGATGCTTAATTTTCCTTGTCCACTTGTCTGGGCCATAGTGCCCACATATTCTGTCAAATATTCTTTAGAGATTTCTGTGAAGTTGGTTCTCAGTGAGGTTTACACTCATATTAGCGGACTTTGAGCTAAGAAGATAGCATTCTGAACGTGAATGGGATTCAGGCTTTCACTTGGAGCCTAGTGGAGTGAAGGGTGCTGTGGTTGGCACAGTGGGAATCTGCTGCAGACCCACTCATTTGAACTGCAGTGTTGATTCCCCTAGGACATCTAGACTGTGGGGCTGCCCTACTGATTCTGACTTGCTGACCTCCAAAATCGTATGAGCAGTTCTTTACACCTCTCTCTCTCTCTGAACACATCCTATTGATTCTGCTCCTTGGGAGAACCCTAAATAATACAGATGTAGGAATAGAACACTCTCTATCACCCTCCAGACACTTTGCACAGTACTTGGCATATGATTCTGCCAATAATATTTGAGAGCAGTTGTGACTGTTTTTATATGAAATGCTTGGTAGATGAAAGAGATCTAATAGGAAAGTGGGAACAAAATTGGTATATCCAAAAGGACTGCCTTTGATAAAACTTAGTCTTTTGCAAAAAAAGTTTTTGTAATTTTCTAGATGACATGGCATTGCTCACCTTGTTTTGGCAGGTAGTGATTGAATTCAATTTGAATAAATATGCGCAATGCCTTATTTTAGCAATGTGTCAGTGAAATAATTAAAGATATACACTTTCTTATTTCATAAAATATGGCTTAACAATTTAAAGGTCTTGAGTTTAAAGTAATAAAAAAACTTTGCAAAGGCAAATTTTTCATTTTTCTTTTTTTTGGAAAAAGGAGCTGCAGTTCATACTTCTCCGCGTTCAGTTTTAGAAATGTTTTTTTATTACAAATGACGCATGTGCATGTGAGAGGAAGCGGTACTCATGCATGCTATTATATTTGACCAGAAGGAAATGGTTACAACAATTTTAGACACAGTATTTCTCCTAACAGAATCAGTATCTATTTGGGTTCTAGGTTTGACAAACTCCTTCCACTGTCTGAGATTTTCTGTATCTAGTCTTGCACACCATCTGAAACCGGGATCCCTGGTTTCTGGGCAGATGAAAGAAGACTGGAACTGTGAAAGTTTCACAGTTTTTCTGGTTCTATTCAGTACTTGGACTAATTTTTGTGCTTCTGGTCAACCAAGAAGTATGCTTGGAAGCTGAGAGGTGAGAAGATTTTTAGTTACATCCCTAATTCATCTTTGGGACGAGACTTCTTTTCTTTCTTTCATTACTTAGAAATTGAACTATATTCCTTACATTTTCAGTTCTTGTAAATTGAATTTGGCTAATCCTTAGAGTTATTTATTTATTTATTCAATCAATCACTTACTTATTTTTACTATCTGACCTATGACCAAAAATCCTAAAGCTTTGAATATGGTTTGTCCCTGCCAAAACTTGTCTTGAGGTGTGGTCTCCAATGTGGCAGCATAAGAGGGTGCTGCAAACTTAATTAATACTTTCCTTTTGTGCAAGAGTGAAACTGGGTGAGTTTATGGTTAGGTGGGACGTTACTAAGTGATCCTGGTATCTCCCCCCGGTCTTTCTTGCACATGTGTTCTTCTGCATGTGTTGGCTAACCCTCATCATTTTCCTCCACGAATGAACTGTTGTGAGACCCTCTCAAGAAGCCCATGCTAATGTCATACTCAGACCTCCAGGACTCTTCTGTTGCAAAGTACCTGACTTCAGGTATTGTGTAATAACAGCACAAAATAAACTAAGATACTATGGTAAAATGTCTACTAATTACTTAAACATCTTAACACATCAGGGCATTGTTACTCCCAGGTAATGTCTTCTAATTTGCATTGATTTCTTCTTTGAACTTCTGTGGTAGACATGTTGGAACTATATGGGAAGATATTTTCTGTTAAATTTTTGTGTTTAAAAAATTTGGAATTTTAGTTGACTCATAATATCTGTATACATGGAGCATATTGTAATAGTTTGACACCTGTATATAGTGTGTAATGTTCAGATCCGGGCAACTGACTTATTTAACACATTAAATGATTCTCATTTATTCATGTTGGAAACATTCAAAATTCTGTCTAGTGGCTATGTGGAAACACAATTGAGTGTTGTCAGCCTCAATTACCTTGCTGTTACAGAGTATTAGGAATGACTCCTCCTGCCCTACTGTACCCTCGGACCCACTAGTCATTCTCTGTCCCTCCCCTCCCATTCCCATCACCATTTCTCAGCCTATGGAAACCATTCTACTTTCATGAGATTAACCTTTTCAGTTTGTGCTTATCATTGTAAACATGTATTACGTGTCTTTTTGTCCCTGCCATTTCACTTAACCTAATTTTCTTCGGACTCATCTGTGTTGTAAATGACAGGATTTCATTTTTTTTTTTTTTTATGATTGAGTGATGTTCTCTTTTCTGCATACACATTTTCCTTATCCATATATCCACCGATGAACTTGCAGGTTAATTTTATGTCTTGATTGTTGTGTCTAGTGCCACAATAAATGTGGAAATACAGATTTCTCTTGACAACACACTGGTTTTCTTTCTTTCATATATATGCTCAGTGCTGGAATTGCTGGATCATGTGGTGATTCCATTTCTAGTTTGGAGGACATTTCATACTGTTTTTCATACAGAGTATACTAATTTATATTCCCGTAACAGTATATGAGATTTGCTCTTTCTCTCTATTCTTGTCAGAACTTGTTATTGCCTTTTTGACAGTAGCCATTCTAGGTTAATTGAAATACTGTCTCATCGTGGTTTTGACTTGCATTTCTTTCATGCTTAGCGATGCTGAGCCTTTTTATATAGTTTGACCATTTGCATGCCTTGAGAAAAGACTATTTAGATCCATCTGTTGGACCACTTTTAAATAGTTATTAGGTGCTTTTCTTTTCTGTTGAGTTTTTGGAGTTCTTTATGTACTTTGGATATTTGCTGCTTGGTCATTATTTCTTTTACTATGCAGAAGATTTTTGTTGGAAATAATTCTGTTTGCCCATGTTTCTCTTGTTTCCTATAAATTTTGGGGTCTTTTCCAAGAAGCCTTTGTCCATTACAAAGTGCTTTATTTATACATTTTCAGTGCTGATGCCTACATTTCCCCTTTATTATTATTATTATCATTATTATTAACAGTGGTTTGGAAAACATTAATCTGAGCCTCAGCCAGAAGCCCCTACATAACCAATGCTTGCTCTTGATATTGCATTCTTTGCAAGAAATGTCACAGAGTGGTCATAACAGCTAAGTAAATATATAACAATAATCCTCCAATAATGATATGGTGGTAGTAATATTACACGAGGAAGACACAGTTAAGGATGGAGGAACATTGCCCTACAGAAAACCAAAAGGATGACTTGTACCAATAGTTACAAAGTCAGTCATACTTCCATCAAGATGAAGGGAACACAAACGCCTGCCTGGCAAGCACGGGGTTAGGGGTTCAGTGCCGAGTAACTCCACCCCCTCAAAAAAGATGAAGGGAATAATCACCAGTATTGTTTGAATCTTTTTCATGTGATAGAAGTTGAGGAAAGAAGGGCAGTCCAGCCTGCCGCCACTGTGCACACGAGGGAGTTAAGCGGCCATCATCCATTAGTGGAAGAGGCCACACTCAATCTCTCTTACAGTCTCATTGGAGTAGGCTCTGAAGGCAGGTGTCTGTTCCTGCTACCAAGTGAGCCACGCAGCCCCCAGCATAGCACAATAGCATTGCAAAGGACATTGACTTGTGGTCATTTTATATGGTGTGGAGACCATTGCATTGAATACTGTATGTACCTCCAATCTCTTTTTAGTTGGCAGATTGGGAAGGGAGGAAGGAATATAGTTGAATTATCCTGTTGCTCTTGCTGGCACTTGCATTGACTGCCATTGCAAAGATCAGATTGGCTGCTCACAAATCTTTCTTAGGTAGATAATACAAATTTGGCTGAATGTGACACAGGAAGTGTGATTATGGTGCACAGGGAGGCAGAATGGAGACCTTTCAGTCAGGAGGGTGTTTTGCTTTTGGACAACTGGTAGTGTTCTGGAGGGCCCCCTGGTCAGTGGGATCCATACTTTTCCTGTCACAGCTGAATCATTAGAAGTGAAAAGGGGGGTTCAAATGCCTACAGGTTAAAGCCATTAAAAGAGGACAGTTAAGCATGTGAGCCTAATATGCTGTGTTAGAAGATGCAGTGGGTGCCTCCAAAAGCAGGAGGCACATCCTAAGAACACTTACCCTCGAAGCTTGGCATGATACCACACTCAGAGACGCCAAGAAGATGCTTTGGGAGGGACTGTTGCCCCAGTTTGGTGTAGTACATCACAAGCATTTGGTCCATCTTTTTCAGTTGGCCCCATGTCATGACATTGGGTTGAACAGTCACCAGCCGTCTTCATTGATATGGGTGGATCATCAGGTGTTTCATCTGGGCTGTTAGGTGGTTTAAAACCTGCAGTCCAAGGTCACAATTGCCTGGTAGGAACCCATCAGGTTCCGTTATCTGTAAGCACACAAGCAGATCCCCCCTCCAGCACTTTACTGATGGAGCCTGTCCACTGATTAGAATATCACGTGTAATAAGTACCGCGCACTGAAGAACAAAGCTCAAAGGGAGAGGATGGCATTGATAAGCCGAAACAGCTTTAGAGGAAAGATTAAAAAACCAAAGTGAAAAGAGCATGATGAAGAACGTTATGTGGTGATTCATATAGGGGGCACTCCCTCTTGTTTGATTTATACGAAAGGGATAAAACAAAGAGTTGAAAGCCAGCTGTGGTGGCTCATGCCTGTAATCCTAGCACTAGGGAGGCTGAGGCAGGAGGCTTGCAGTAGGTTTGAGGCCAGCCTGGGTTATATACTGAGTTGAGGCCAGCCTGAATTGCAGAGCAAGACCCTGACCTAGATCTTGTAACCTGAACAACTACTTCTAAGATAACAATATGCAATATACTAATTAGTGTGAATTTCTTATTATTTTTTTGAAATTCTATATCATTTCTATCCTTTTTTCTGTTTTGCTTTTTAAAATAAAAAATTTAAAAAAGAAAAATAAAAATCCAACAACAAAACAAAAAAAGAATTGATATGTGTTACGTCTATGTATGAACACACTACAAGCAATGTAATTATTATGAACTTTAAACATGTATCATAAGAAAAGAACATATTACTTTTTCAAAAAAGAGTTGTTTTGATATGAATTTTAAAACTCATTTTATTATGCAAAAACTAATCATTATTATTTTTAGAGCATAAAATTAGATGAATAAAATTAAATATTAAATATTTAAAGTATAATGTAGTTGTATGTCTTGAAAGTGATTTGATATTTTAGGTAGTCTATGACAAACAATTTTTAATATGATGGTAACATGTATGTATTGTAAACATATACTAATAAAATTTATGAGTATTAACATTTTGAATTGTTTTAGACCAATAATTAATATGGAAACAACTTTTTAAGAACTTATGTATTCTTATATGTTATATGGATTTACATTTTATATGTAGTTTTTTTGAATAGTAAAAACAGCTCTAGATTGCTGTTAGCCCATGAGATTCCTAAGCAAATGAATATATTCTATTGAAGATAATCTAAAAACTGTTTAATATTTAAAAATGACACTGGCCTATTTTAGTCTTATGGGGACAATTAACAGAAGTGTATATATACATGTATGTATTAAAGTTTAGGAAGATATTTCTAAAATCTTTAACACATCTTAGAGTAATTTAGGGCATGATGTTTTTATGAAAATTTTATTTTAAAACCAGTATCAATTTTCTTTTTAACATTTTGAGAAGTAGAATAAACTGTACATATGTATCTTTATATATATATATATATATATATTCTTATTTTGAAAGGCAAAACAGAAAAAAAGATAAAAATGATACAGAATTTCAAAAAAGAGTAGGAAATTAACACTAGTTAATATATTGCATATTGTTATCTTAGAAATACTTATTCAAGTTACAAGATCTAGGCATTAAAAATGATCAAACAATCAAACAATGACAGCACAAAACTGTTCTTTTTGATGAAGTAGCAGTATAGTTACCTACCTAGCATACATATAGATACATACATTTATATATATATATATATACCTACATACATGTAATTTTTTCCTTTCTTCCTTTTCTCCTTTCCCCTATCCCCATTGTTCTTTCTTTTTGAGCATGTTCTTATCCTTTCAATATTACAATATCTATTGTATATTTGGATCTTTTATTCTTTCAGAGTTTTATTTTTTTATACTAGGAAGGCAATATGATATTTATAAATGTGAGTTTGATTTATTTCACTTATGAATATGGTCTGAAGTTGCATCCATTTACCTACAAAAGCCTCAAGATTATGCTTTGTTATAGCTGAATAACATTCCATTGTATAAAATCACTACATCTTTTTCATCCACTCTGCAGGTGATAGGCATTTTGGTTGTTTACAAGATTTAGCTGTTACAAATTGCACTGCTATAAACATGGGTGCACATATATTGCTGTGGCATGACATTTTCAGTTTTTCTGGGAAAATACCTAGGAGAGGAATAGCTGGATTGAATGGGACTTCTAATCCTAGCTTTTTGAGTAATCTCCATAATGACCTTCACAGTGGTTACATCAGTCTGCGTTCCCATCAACAGTGGAGAAGTATTCCTTTTTCCCCGCAGCCTTGCTAACATTTGTTATTGGTTATTTCTTGATGGCAGGCATTCTTTCTGGAATGAGATGAAATCTCAATGTTGTTTTAATTTGCATTTCTCGAATGACCAGTGATGGTGAACATTTCTTCATGCATTTATTTGCCATTTGTACTTCTTCATCTAAGAACTGCATGTTCATCTCAGGTGTCCATTTTTAGAATGGGTTTTTGAATTTAGGGATTTGATGTTTTTCAGCTCTTTATACATTCTAGATATAAGTACTTTGTCTGAAGGACTGCTAAGTTAAAATTCTTTCCCATTTTGTGGGTTTTCTTTTCACTCTGTTGGTGATTTCTTTTGAAGTGCAAAAACTTTTTTAATAAGATGAGATCTCAGTTGTTGATTGTTTGAAGCACTTCCTGTGTGGTTTGCGTTTTATTCATGAACTCTTTGACTACCCCTGTGTTTTCAAGATATCTGTCTTATCTTCCACTAGATTTAGTATTTCTCTTTTAATTTTTAGATTTTTTTTTGTACTGGGGATTGAACTCACGACCTCATGCTTGCCAGGTAGATGCTTATGTCACTGAACTAAACCCCCGGCCCATTTTTAGATCTTTGATTCATTTTGACTTTAGTTTAGTACGTAGTGATAGACATGGGTCTAGTTTCAGTCCTCAGCATGTGGAATGCCAATTTCTCCAGCACCATTTATTAAACAGGCTATCTTTCTTCCAGTGAACATGTTTAGCCCCTTTGTCAAAGGTAAGATGGCTGAATGCTTTTGTAGTTGTGTCTGCATCTTCTAATCTATTCCACT
>PVJX010041664.1:0-14544 GCA_004027295.1 Dolichotis patagonum
TATCATCCTTCTTAGAAGTCCTACTATGCTTCTTTTGTTCTACTACCGTTGGTTCTATCTATCACATTGTGTCTTATTGGAATTTGAATATGTGTGATAGTTTAAACAAAATATTTTTAATCGAAAATGAGATATTATAGTACCCATTGATCATTTTCTGTTACTTGGTTCAGAAAGCCCCATAATTCTTTCACTCTATGCATGGCTTTATACTATTGTGTTATGTTTGATATTATTGTATTTGAAACTATGCTCAACTATAGCAGAGTAAGAGATATGGTGTTAGCTACTCTTGATGTCCAGTTGTCTTAATGTAAAGTACTGTGTTGCCTATGTTGTCCTGTTCTGATCTGCTCTGTACTGCCCCCTTTTGTTTTATTCTCTTTCAAATAAAAATAATAATAATATAGTCAACAGATAATGAGGTTACTTTTTAGCCATGTTCTGTTCCAGTGTAATTTTCCAAAAATGTGTCCTTCGTTCCTGAAGCAAGGACTTCATCAGTAGTTCTTCTATCACTTCCTGCAGCCCACCAGGACGAATTTCAACTAAATTGTGCAGCTAATAAAATCCAGGCACATCCTGCTTCTTGGTTTTAGTCTTTCATTGTGCTTTGACCACCATGGTTCCCCTTTTAACTTGCATCAATTTCTTGTATGTACTTCATTCTTTGTTATATCCTTGAGCAACAGATTGGTGGTCCTCGGCAAAGGCACACATATCATTATACAGTCTGTTGCCTGGATCAGCTTCCTCCCACGTGCTCATTCTGCTCAATTCCATTGGGATCTATTACATAATATTAAAGAAAACATTGGGTAATACTAAAATTACAAGTAAAAACCAGTAAAGTTTAGTAAACTTCATGAGCTAATATTTGAAATTAGGAACACTGCTAATTTACAGACTACTACATCAGTCAGATTGGACTGACATTAAAGACAGAGCTGAGAATTCACTCTGAAGAAGAAACAGAAAGTACACTTGGGTGCTTCCTTCAACACCCAAGGGACAGGTGTCATCACTCATCATAGAGGTGCATTGGCCACAAGCAGTGGCAGGTTAGACATATTATTAACCACTGCACCTCAGCTACCCACCAAAAAACAGCAAGTATCTGTCCAGCACTGGTGAGGAATGCACACCTACCATGTGTTCATTCCAGAAGGTCAGGAAGGTGAGAGGTTGTTAGTGTCTGAAGAAGCACCTGCACCCTTGTTTTTAGTCCAGTGAAATTCACTATTGAACCCATGAGGCCACTGGGCAGGAATGGAGCAAAGGTGAGTAGAAAATGACAAGGGAGATTGCATTGGCTGATGGACTTGACTTAATAGCCATAAAACTTTAGAATATTTTGACCAACAAAGTTCCCTGTCCCTCCCTGTAGCAATAAAACTCACCATTGTTAGGAGAAGGCATCCTGGAATCCTCTACACAGCATGCATGAACTGCACATAAAACACCATCCAGGGGCAACATGAACATCGACAGAGTGGTAGCTCCTGCCTGAGCACTCACTATCCATTTCTCTAACTGCAAACTCTGCACCCTGTGGTGAAGGAAGAGGAAACTGAGGATACGGATTCAGCTATTGGATAATGTTGCTGCATACTTGGGCACAGAGAAAGCAGTAGACTTGAAAAAGTGTTTGGGGAAATTTCATGGAAGCCTTTGGACTAGGGGAAGAGTGAGAGCTGAGCACAAGTGCGGAACGCTGAGGGATAGTAAGAACAGTGTTAGAAGAAGATCAAACTCAGCTGAGCAGGCCTTTCTGGGGACAGCAGTTAACTTGGTTACACACTGAAATTCACTGACAGCAGGCAGACTCAGGGAGCCTGGGTGGAGTGGCCCGTGGGTGACGGCCAGCTCAAGAGCTAGCAAGAAAGAGGCAGAATCCCAGGTCAGGTTAAATATTCTCAGCTCTAGATATTGGTAACTAAGTCTAAGCTTCAAAAAAAAAGATGACAATAGGTTCACGAGAAATATATAGGCTAGTGCCCCAATGCACATGTGAAATTCTCACTGAAGAATTAAGTGGTAAATTAACCACTACTAACCTGTTTGTTCTTGGTGATAGGTCCCAATGTATATTTTATTACAGTCTAAAAACACATTTTTAAATAAATTCCATTTTATATGAAAATAGTATTTGTAATAAGCAAATGTACTTCAAGTCTGGACCAAGGCAGAGGCCTTCAATTATTTCTCTGTCAGGCCCTGGTGCACAGGAGAGATTACATGGGAGACTTGTGAGGTGCTGCACACAAGAAACAGTACAGAGTTCTGAGATGTAAACAAAGGTGGAGAGTTTTTCATGGCAGTGAGTCCAGACCCTATACTTGGGCTGCTGGCTGAAGGATGAGCAGGACTCCAAGGGGGACCACGAGGGCCAGTGCTTCAACTAAAACCAATGGAATCTGAGAAGACCCAAGTGAGATATGTGTCACTTTGCTGCAGCAGCAAACCACTCTGAGCAGACCAGAGGGCTTGGGAGCAGGGGAGAAATGGAAGACATCTCTGCAAATGCATGAGGGACACATACCTAGACCTCCTTGAGTCATCTTGGGGGAAGCCACATCCTTCCCTCTTCCTCTCAGAGCAGACATTCTATACTCCTTTCAGAGAACACTGCAGAGTGGATTACTTCCCATTTAATTTGCGTATCTCTTCGAAAACTCGGGATCTAAGGGGAAACAGTTTGTTTCCTCTAGGGATGAGTAATAATAGTCCGTGAAGAGACTTTGAGCTCCACTCTGTAAGGCAGGAAGTATTGAAGATTCTTCTTCAGCTCTTAGGAAGACTACTGTACAGCTCTCTGGAAGATCAACTTACAGAGACAGAGAGGATCCTTCTGTGTTTTCATCCCACACCTGTGGGCTAGTTTACTTCATGATGAAATGGGCATAAGAACAAAATTTCCTTTCAAGGTAACATCCACAGAGAACTGTTAAAAGAGACTAGGTTTTTCTCAAATTCTTCATAGCCCTAAATCCTGGTGCTTGGAGAGTAATGGTTTTGTAGTTCCGTTGTTGCATATTGCCTAAATGGACATGATATTTCTTCAGTGGTTGGAAGTGATGTGTACTAACTGTGAAGAATTGGGAGTTAGCTATGTTAATTATGTTTTGCAGGAGATTCAGAGAAACAGCCAAAATTTAAAAAAAAAATTAGAGTCATCTAAATATGGTAGTGCATGCTTGTAATCTTAGTTACTTAGGAAGTTGAAGCAGGAGAACCCTGCAGTCTGAGCAAACCCTGAGAAGAAGCGACACTGTGCAGCACTGAGAATGGTCATAGCAGTTCCAATCCACACTTTCTCAACACAAACATCTGCATAGCATTCCCCTGATCCTATCCTTTGATTCTATTAATTCCGTCTCAATTCCACTGCATAAAAGTCCACTTCTTCACTGGTAACACAGTCTTGGCTCAGGCCTCCTGATTTCTTAAATAATCGCTCAGTTGTCACCCTGCCTATAGTGTCCTCTATGAGCTTCACTCACAACAGTGTTGCAAAAGATGTTGCTGCACACTAACTTGCTGCAGTGTCAGACTCTTGCTGAAAATGTTCACTGCTGGACAATTGAATCTCTCTTGCAGCAATTGTTGCTTAAATATCAGAAGGTTAAGGAAAACATGTGGGGGAAATTTCTTTCCATTTTCCTTGGCCCAGGACTCTATACAAGGGAAAAGAGCAGGAAATAGAGTCATTGGTAGAAGACCGGAAAGAGGTTCATCAACGAAGAGCAAGAGGAAGTGAAATATAAGAGTAAAGAGTTTTGCTCCCGCTGTCCTTGAAGACAAGGGATCTGGCTCTGCTGCATACTCTGAAACAGTTCTGAAGACCTTCTGTAACCCTGAGCCCCCTGTCCATAATAACTGCAGGCAGTGCAGCCTCAAGACGCAAGACCTAAGACCAACAGTCCACTGTTTGTTGAGTCAAAATGGGTGATGGGACCAAGGGTCTGGCCTATAGTGAATTTATGTCCTGCATCATCCTGTCATGGACACTAGCCATGAAACCAGAAACATTTTTCTCAGGAATCCAGAATTCCCTTTGTCCTGCACTGCTGGAATCTTTCAAATCACTGTGTGATTATTAAGACATTCATAGGCACACAGTAGTGTACATACTCAGGGCTCTGTGCATGGTTCATTGGGCTGCTAGAGAGCAACATTTAATTTTACACTTTGCTATAAAAGTGCTCCATATTAGGTTGATGTGTATAATGATACAAGCTGCAGTGAGAAGAGGCAACACAGCAAAGCATCCAGGGGTAGAGTTGGATTTGGGAGAAAAGCTCAGTTAAGGCAGGAGTTGCAAATGTCACCAGCATCTCTTTATCTCTTGCCATCGCCTGAACATGCTCCAGCAACACCAACTTACTGCCAAGGCTTCCTGCCTGTAACAACTGTCCCCTGTATATATGTGCTACGTTCTGTTTCAGGCTGTGATTCGCACATGGAGTATCCACTTGCATCCTTCTTTCTGGGTACTATCATGGCTCAGTGATTCATCAACTTGACTGCTCAGCTACTGGTCTGTGGATTCAAAGGGCACCGTAGGGACCTGTATTGACCACATGGGTACCACTGACTCCCACATCAGGCCCTGAATGAGCACTCCACAAATGTTCATAGGAGAGGTGATGGAGACCACTATAAAGCAGTTTTGAACAGGATTTAAACTCAATCAATTGGCTTTTGATGTTTACTGTGAGTCTGTCTGAGACCTAGGCCCTATTACTATGAATCCATTCTGGGCAATGGATTCATAGTAAACAACCCTCTCTAAATCACTCGTCCTGGCAGAAGCCTATAGTGGCCTATGATTCTGTGATACCTCAAAGAACAAGACAAGGCATAGCAGAAGATGTCTGGCTCTAAACCAAATACATTAAATGGAGACTGTAACTGCAGGCATCTCACTCCTGCACTGACTCTTGTCCTGGAGATAAAATAGTTCTCTTAGTTATCATAATTTACTGCTTGAGGAAGTCTTTAAACTGAGTCCCAAGGTCTTATTCAGTTTCCCTGTTTTCCTCAGGTTCCCCTTCCTTTATTTGAAAACCAAATAAATATAGGCTGTAAAGAGAAATTCTTTATCTCAACTCTCAGAAAATCTCAAATTCTGCTACAGGATTTTCAAACTTTTAGAGCCCCAAAATCATATCTTTTGTCTCTTAATTAAACTTTTACCATCTACTTGCTTGGCAAATTGCAAATCTGGTCAGTGAATGATAAGTGGCACCCAAACAGGGGCCCAAAATCTTTGGACTGGGAGGTTTTTAGACTGAATGAGTAAGTCCACTTAGACTGGAAAGTGCAGAAGACAGAGAAAGCCTTCATAGGAAGAAATTTTATTGAGAATGCTTGGAGAACAGTGAGCAAAAATACATATAAGGATTAGTCTTCTAGCTGCAGTGAGACATTCTGTCTGGCAGTAAAATGGACAAAAAAATTTTTAGCCAAGGAGCAAAAAAAGATATAAATGGTTGTTCCAAGGCCTGCTCAAATGCTCAGGGCCTTGTGCACCAACAAGAGACCTAACAAAAGCTCTACAAGAGGTAACCAGAATATAATCCATTTTTTCTCAGACAGGCATTATAGATATTGAAAATTGGGAAAGACTGAGAAAAAAATCTTAAAAAGGTGCAAAGTAGAGAGAAAATCTTTTTCCATGAGCTGTTATCAACTTAGAATCTGGGTTCCTTCATTTTGGAGCTCCTTCCAGAGCTCACAGAAAGCAGTTTCTGATTTGAGCACTAAGAAAAAAAAAAACAGGTCCCAGGAGAGGCATCTGACAACAAAACAGAATCCTTAAAAGGATCCCGTCAGCAGCATCTGTAGCCTTCAGGAGAAAGGTCCCTCACAGCTCTATCTAGGAACTTACAGGCTTTAAGAGAAAATCAATCACAAAATGGAAAAATCATACATGCTTCCCAGTTAGAATTCAGCAAGATCTGGTCAGTGCATGATAAGTGGCACACAAACGGGGACCCAGAATATTTGGACTGGGAAGTTTTAGCCTGAATGAGTAAGTCTACTTAGACAGGAAAGTGGGGGAGACTCAGAAGGCCTTTTATTCATAGGTCTTTTGGATAACAGGTGGTGAAAAATCTCAAAGTGTGGTTAACAATGGAGTTCAAAGTCCATTTACAGTGGGACTCCTACAAAATCTTTTGGGCCCATACAACTTATTATATGAGATATCTAACTCAAACATGGCAGTCTCTTGCTCAATTTCTTCATTTTGTTGGAAAGTTTAAAAAATATTTTAGAGCAAGCTCATATAAATGAAAAGTGTCCTAATCCACATCCAGAAATAAATAAGATATTTTTGGGACATGGTGTTATGCACCACTTTTGGAAAAGATCAAATGTTCTGATGAACTATATCCACACTTGTCAGATTTACTAAAAAGTGCATGGTTAAATATTCCAGAGGATGGAGATCCCATGCAGATCTTATTATCTGAGAATGCTAGTGTCTAACAGGGCCACTATTACAAAAAGTCTCAAGATCTACAGATTCATCCAGATCACTTAAAAACTCCAAATGATTTTCAAAAGATTTTAAGAGACATAAATTAGATAAGGACAAAATTGGATATTACTACCTATCAATTAAATAACTATACAATACCTTATAGGGAAGTATGGTTATTGATTTCCTTCATAGTTTACTTATTGAGACTCAAAGTAAAAAAACCTTGATTAAAAACATATTACCTCATAATCAACTTTTTAAAATAAATACAAATTACTCTCTTTTTCTTTACATTTTAAATACTTCTCATTGTCTTACAGGTCCTACAGGAAAATTTACATTAAACAAGTTTATCCTGTTGAGTGTATTCACCTTTCTAATCAGTTAATAAAAACCTTACAGCTATACTTTGAACAAAGCACCAAGGTTATCACCATGAAATGGGTAAGGTCTAAACAACTCTGGTATTCATGCTTCCATAAATGTATTCCCTATTGACTTAAACCAATATCTGAACCTGTTACGGCAGTCTCTATATTGGCAAGTAACACTTGCTGATTTCATAGGACAAATTCATAATTATTTTCCCAATGATCCTATTTTTCAATTTTTTCTCAAGCATTCATATATTATTCCAAGAATTACTAAACTGGAGTCATTTCTGACAAAGCAGTATTTCTTACTGATGACTCATCAAAGGGAAATCTGGCAATTTAGTGGAAGGATTATTAACAGATAATAGAGACCCCAGGACTTTCTACACAAAAGTCTAAAATTATTGCTGTTTCATTTGTCATACAACACTTAACTGCAAACCTATCAAAGTAATTAGTGATTCAGCCTGTGCATTCTACCTTACTCAGTGACTCCAGAAAACCACCCTACCACTGACTTTAGATCCACCTCTATGTAGTGTGTTTCTCAGGCTGTAAAAAAAATTCATAATCAAACAATGCCATTGTATATTGCTCACATAAGGTCTCATTCTATTTTACCTGGATTTTTAGCATAAAAATCATTCATTGGTCACTTTTATTACTGTATTTGATGCAGCTGAACAATTTCATTCATAACATCATCAAAATAGTAAGGCTTTAACCAAAGAGTTTCAATTACCCAGGTCTCAGGCAAGACAAATTCCTACTTCTTGTCCTAGTTGTCAAAACGTTTCTAGGCCTGTGCCACCAGAGGGCAGTAACTCCAGAGACTAAAAATGTAATGACAGTGGTGAATCAATGTTACACATTTTTCTTTTTTTGGCAAATTGCTATACATTCATGTGTTTATTGATACATATTCTCAAATATTTATGCTGCTTGTCAGTCAGGAGGAAAAAATGGCTATGTTCAACAACATTGTTTGTCAGCATTTGCTTCTAAGTGTTCTCCGCATACTATAAAGTTGGACAATTACAATCCTTTTTTCAACTATCATATATTAAACACATTACAAGAGTTCCTTACAACCCTCAAGGCCAAGAAATTGTAAAAAGAGCACATATATATTTTAACATTCAATTAAATAAACAAAGAGAGAAAATATCGTTAATGCACTAGCACAATTAAATTTAGCAATTTTTACTTTCAATTTTTAAAATCCAGCTACAGATAATAAATGGACCCTGCAAAACTTCATTGGTCAGTATCACATAAAATTTCCAAGCAATGAGCTCAAGTGCTTTAAAAAGACATTGACAAGTAAAAATGGAAGTAATCACTGCAGCTAATGATGTGGAGAGCTCACGCTTGTTGCTTAACAGGTGATAGATCCACGAGGTGGCTACTGTCCAGAAATACACAACCTTGGCAGGAGACATGAGTGACAATACTGTAGACAGTGTTGTGCAATGGCTCTGTCAATCTCGCCCCTCCAGAGGATAAACCTGTCTTACAAGACTTGCCACATGGACCTGCCAATCCACCAAGACATCCATCTCCAGCTTTCCCCATGCATCCCTCCCCCAAAACAGACAAGTGATCCAGTAAAATGACATCCAAGTGACAATTCATGAGGCAAGTTACACAGTTATCCTAAAGGAAATTCTGACAACTCCTGAGAGTATTTGGATGCCTTAATAATTCTGCTGATAGTATTTGCATGTATAAGACCTGTATTAGAGTATTAGACATATGTCCCTAGTCTACCATAACTTAGGCCTATTACCTGGAAAGATACTCCACCTAAAATTTATCATAAACCAGACATGATTGGCCCTAAATTAGGTGACCCTGGCTCAATTCCAGGCTCAATCATTGTTGAGCCTGGAATCATCATTATTGATAATCAATCAGTTGATAATTGATAATGATTACAATTATCATTATTGATAGGCCATACAAGGCAATTAATTATACTGCACATTTTTACACATTTATGTGTTAAAGATATTAAAATTCAATAAAATATTCTTATGCTGCTTGCCCTCAAACTTTGGAGGCAAACACTTTAAAACAACTGGTTGATATCACCCTGGAATTTACACCTACTCCCAAAAGTGTGACAGGTTTATTATAGCCAAAAACACCTATTTTCTCCATTATTAAATGTTTAAAAACACTTAAATATGCTTTCTGGCCTTGGACCAAATGTCAGACTGAGGCAAAATTAAAGAAAAATAGGAAAGCATGACTTTGTTGATCAGAGCCCATAGGAAAAAAAATGTTATGATAAAAGTACAGATCTATGGGAGATCTTAAGACATATTTAGCTAGCATTATTAAACAATCTTCACCTGTACAATATGTACACTGGCCTTCCTCAAGGTTCAGTATCCCTATGCCATACTTAACCTATGATGGACAAATAAAACCAATGCAACAATTTTTTAAAAAAAAATTGGCCCTATCTTTCATGAGAAAAAGTATATAGATGGGCAAATACATAAAATCAAATAATAAAAAATATTCTTAAGTGAACAAATTAGAAGACTGTCCAAACTTCCAGTTACATTTTTAATCCTCTTGTGTTTCTATATGGCACTGTGTCTTAAAATGCTAATTCCTTTAAGTGATCAAGTTGTACTTTGAGCCATTGTATAGAACCAGGTTCTGTTTATAGACAGACATTATTAATACTAGGTCTCATGCCAGGAGTTCAGAGCCCTGTTAATTGTGCTAATACATAATCCTACTCTCTGGTGTCATGTTTTGTCATACACTACGAAAATATCTGACCCACTAGACAAAAAGGGAAAAAACACTTGATCAGTTATAACAGAAATTGTTTCTCTGGGGGCACTGCCCAGCAACTGTGGAGCTTCCCACTTTCTGCCTGGTAAGCTAAAAGTGAGCATAGTGCTCTCCAACCCACAGAAGCCATGACACTTCTCTGGGAGAATAATAAGACCTGCCCTGCCTCCCACATCACTGAGGATGCACCAGGAGGTCTCTCTGGGCCTATCTGGGCCCCGCCCAGAGACTGCCAAGCTTCCCACATTCCGTCTGGCAAGCTGAAATCCCACGCAGTGATCTCCAGCCAACAGAAGCAAAGGTGCTTCCCTGGGAGACTGGTAAGACCCATCTCTACCTTCCACATCACCAGAGAACACTAGGAGGTCCTTCTGGGCCTATCCCAGCCCATCCATTAACTCACAAGCTGACCACAGCTGCCTGCCTTCAGCCTGGCAAGCTGAAAGTGCCTGCAGCACTCTCCATCCCATGGGGAAGCTGTGATGCTTTGCTCTGACACTAATAAGGCCCCTCCTGGTGACCCCAAGTGACTAGAACCATCTGGTAAGGTAAAGTGTGTGTGAAGACTTTCACTCAACTGGGGAAACTCCCTGCAAAAGAGACAGATATTCTCAACCCAAGAAACACCTGAGACCTTGCATTCAGCTTCCCTAAGTGTATATAGAAAATGACAAAATGAAAGACCAAAATGCAATCTCAAACCTCCAGCTCAGCCTAAGTAAACCTAGAAGACATGGACATAGAACAAAATTTAAGCTGTACACCTGACTACTGAAATGATAGCAATTGAAGTAAAGGAACAACTCTAGGAAGCTATAAAAGAACTCAGAGCAGAAATAATATCCCAGGTAGAAGAATAAATGATAAATGTAATGAAGGAAATGCTGAACACATCTAAAGAAGACACAGTTAAAAAATTAGAGGAAGAATGCAAAAATATGAAAACCTTGAACAAATAATATAAAGAACAAACAGAATGTATGAAACGGATTTAAATAAATATACAGGAAACCAAAAATTCCATTGAAAGTTGGAAAAACACCTCAATGAAAGTGAAGATAGACTTTCAGACATTGAAGACAAGACTGCAGCTAGTGAATATGAAAGGAAAGAACTTTTAAAAATAACAAAGAGTCAGAAAATTACAAGTCAACAACTGCAAGATGATGCAAAGAAAAACAATATAAGATTTATTGTTATGAATGAAAAAGAAGATGACAACATAAATACTATCAAGAAGCTATCTGCAGAAGTAATAGCTGATAATTTCCCAAAGATGAGACTGGAAACTGACATACAGATCAGTGAAGCATATAGAACTCCAATTTGTCATAACCAAAATAAAACTGCACCCAGACACATAATAATCAACATTGCAGAAATCCAACATAAGAACAGAATACAAAAAGCTCTTAGAAAGAAGAGACAGATCACCTATAAAGGAAAATCTATCAGAATCACAGCTCAAAGATAAAAGAAGGAAGGAAATTAAAAAGATCAGAGCAGAAATCAATGCAATACAGACTAAGAAAACAATACAAACAATGAATGAATCAAAGAGTTGGTTCTTTGAAAGAATAAATAAAAATAATAAGCCCCTAGCCAACCTTATTTAAAAACACAAACAATGAAGTCAAAAGAGCACTGGGTGAAGTATTTCAGATCCTAAAGGAAAATCACCTCCAACCCAGACTGATATACCTTGTAAAACTGTCCTTCAAAATTGGTAGAGAAATAAAATACTTCCACAACAAAGAAAAGCTAAAAACTTCATGACCAACAAACCAACCCTGCAAAGAATACTGAAAGACATTCTAGAGAGACATAGGAAAAAAACCACTAAGCAAGGCAAAAAAATCAAACAGAGTGAAAAGGCAAAGAATCAACAGCAGAAAGATAAGATGTCAAAAATAAACCAATGTATTTCAGTTATAACCATTAATGTAAATGGTCTCAATTCACCAATTAAAAGAAACAGACTGGAAGAATAAATCAAGAAAAATCATCCAGTGATATGCTGTATATAGAAACCCATCTAACCCAAAAGGAAACTCACAGACAGAAAGTCAAAGGATGGAAAACAGTATTCCATGCAACAGGAAACAAAAAAAAAATCAGGAGTAGCTATCCTGGTAGAAGATAATCTGAACTTCAAATCAACAATGATCCAAAGAGATTAAAAAAGGTCACTACATACTAGTTGGGGTAAAACTTCAAGAAGAAGAGATAACAATCTTAAATGTATAAGCACCAAATTTGGGAGCAACAAGCTATACAAAGCAAGTATTAACAGAAATGAAAAATCAAATATCAAATAAGCAATAATGCAACTATAATGGGAGACCTCAACACTCCATTGACACAAAGAGACAGATCAAGCAGACAGAAAATCAGCAAAGAAATAACAGAGCTGAATTTCATCTGTGAATAAATAGACTTGTATGTATACAGAATGTTGCACCCAACAACATCAGAATATGCATTCTTGTTAGCAGCACATAGGGCATTCTCTAAAACAGACCATATACTAGCCCACAGAACATGCTTTAGTAAGTAAAAAAGAGTTGAAATTATCCCATGCATGTTATGAGATCATAGTGCCATGAAACTAGAAATTAGTGATAGAATAAACTGCAAAAACTCCGCAAACAGAAATTCAATACTACACTTTTGAACAATCAGTGGTTCACAGAGGAAATTAAGAAGAAATTAAACAATATATTCAAGCAAATGAAAATATAAATACAATTTACCAGAACTTGTAGGATGCAATAAAAGCAGTCCTCAGAGGAAAAATTTTAGCAGTGATATCCCACATCAGGAAAATAGAATAAACATATAAACAACCTGATGCTACACCTCAAACATTTAGAAAAAGAAGAGCAAGTCAAGTCCAAAGCCAAAAGAAGGCAGGAAATTAAAAAGGTCAGAGCAGAAATTAATGCAATAGAGACTAGGAAAACAATACAAAGAATCAATGAATCAAAGAGTTGGTTCTTTGAAAGAATAAATAAAAATGATAAGCCCCTAGCCAATCTTATTAAAAAAGGAAAGAAAAAACTCAAATTCATGCAATAAGGCATGAAAAGGGTAAAATCACTACAGACCCTGTGGAAATAGATAAGATCATCAATACCTATTTCAAAAACCTCTACTCTCATAGGCTTGATAACACAGAAGAAATGGACACATTCCTAGAAATATATGAATTACCAAAGTTGGATCAAGAAAATATAAACCTGTTGAATAACCCAATTTCAGTTAATGAAATTGAAAAAGTAATTAAAACCATACCAACAAAGAAAAGCCCAGGTTTGCATGGATGCACTGCAGAATTTTAAAAAATACAAAGAACACTTAATGCCAACACACCTCAAACTCTTCAATGAAATTGAAAGGGAAGCAACTCTCTCTAACCCATTCCTGGAAGCTAGTAGTACTCTAATACCAAAACCTGAGAAAGATTCAACAAAATAAGAGAATACAGGCCACTCTCCCTAATGAATATAGATGCAAAAATTCTCAATAAAATATGGGCAAACAGAATGCATCAAATCATCAAGAAGATTATACAGCATGATCAAGTGGGATTCATCCTAGTAATTCAGGGATGGTTCAACATATGCAAATCAATAAATGTAAAACATCATATCAATAGAACCAAAAAATTAGAATCACATGATCATTTCTATAGATTCAGAGAAAGCTTTTGATAAGGTCCAATACTCATTCATGGTAAGAACCTTATAGAAAATTGGAATAGATGGTCTTTACCTCAATATGATAAAAGCCATCTATGAAAAACCAACAGCAAACATCATATTAAACAGCCAAAAACTGAAAACCTTTACTCTAAAATCCAGAACAAGACAAGGATGTCCATTATTACCACTCCTATTCAATATAGTGCTGAAAATACTAGCCAGAGGTATTAGACAAGAGAGGAAATAAAAGGAGTAAAGATAGGAAAAGAAAAAGTTAAATTATCATTATTTAATGATAACATGAAACTACATAGAAGACTCCCAAAAACTCCACTGAAAGACTCTTAGGTATAATAAATAGTCCAATAATGTCACTGGATACAAGGTCAACACTCAAAAATCAATAACATTCCTATACACAAAAAACAAAGTCACTGAGCTAGAAATAAGTGAAGCTACACCCTTCAAAATAGCATTCAAAATATAAAATACTTAGGAATAAATCTAAAAAAAAGAAATAAGAGACCTATTCAGGGAAAATTATAAAACCATGAAAAAAGAAATTGAAGAGGATCTCAGAAAATGGAAAGACAATCCTTGTTCAAGGATAGGAAGGACAAATGTGAAAATGGCCATTATCCCAAAATTTTTATACAGATATAATGCAATCCCCATCAAAATCCCACTAGTATACCTCACAGACCTAGAGAAATCATTCCTAAAATTCACTTGGAACCAGAAAAGAACTAGACTAGCAAACACAATTCTGTGCAACAAAGGCAAGGCAGGAGGCATCAGAATATCTGACTTGAAGTTATAATACAAAGCTACTGTAATGAAATCAGCATGGTTGGGGCTGGAGATTTAGTTCAGTGGTGTAAGGGCCTGACTGGCAAGTGCGAGGTTTTAATTTCAACCCCAGGTGAAAAAAAAAATCAGCTTGGTACTGGAATTACATCAGACCTGAATATCAATGGAATAGATTATAAGATATAACTGCAGGCACAAACAAACTCAGCCACTTTATTTTTGTTAAAGGAGGCAAACATGCTCACTGGAAGAAAGATAGTTTCTTTAATAAATTGTGCTGGAAAGCTGGTTCTCCATATGCTGAAAACTAAAACTAGGCCCATGCCTATCACCATGTGCTAAGCTAAAGTCA